>MU185761.1:12161-29337 GCA_016904865.1 Pissodes strobi | reverse complement strand
AGAGAGAGAGAGAGAGTAAAAATTATTACATTGCATGTGTGATAGTACTTTCGATTGCATCGCAGAGGCGTCTCCTAGGACCGGTTTCTGGGCCTCTACCCTGCATCAGCCAGGCTATCTCTCTGGGAGTCTCAACACAAGAAACTCAAACCCCAATGCAGTCGAAGGCAGTATCTAGCTGCAATAGAACTGTAATAGGTCACCAGATGTAAACCTGTCGCCGTCTCAAGGCCCCACAAACTATACACAACGTAAGCGTTAATAAGCGTTAACTTGCAGCAGTTAGTAAATTTTATCATATAAATTCTGGAGCCAACCATTAGTTCGGCAGACTTTGCCTCTCACCAAATCCGCCCAATCAGTAGCCATATGCGCACATAGGTGCGGTCCCCTCTGGTTGTTCTAAAACTGTAACCCAATCCTCAATCTGGCTTCAAAATCCAACTCTAGAAGGCCACCTTTGAATTGAGTCCTCAAAACCTAAAAATTCTGTTCCAGTGACTATATGTCCACATGGGTGCGGTTCCCTCTGGGTTCTCCTAAAGTATAAGTGAAATTTATCAAAATGCTAAAGTACTTACCTAAATTAAATAGTCCAAACTAACCATAAATAAAACAGCACACCTCTTAAATGTTATATTATAAACAGTACCTAAGACCTATACACAATTCAAAGTATACCTCAACCAAAAAGACATGCACATTGTAGTGATCGGGTAAAGTGTAAGTTCATTAAGTCTTTGAACAATAGACATTGTTATTGTTTTTACCAAGGTTTCTTCTTTATCATCCCTTCTTTATTACCTGGCGTAGATCAATCCTCACTCCGACATGAGTGGCGTGTGGGTTATGCCATATAATAAAATAGTATCACGTCAAACAAAACGTGACACTATTTTATTTTCCATGATTTGTTTAAACTGTTATCACCTCTGATCTATTTGATTTTTTTCTCCTAATCTTCGTCCTATTTTCGTTTTTCTTGTTTGACATTGTAATACAGAGACTGCTTTGTCAATGATAGCATATATCTTTAGACAATAAAGCTTGTTCATTGTGAAATTTCCAACTTGAAATTTGAAGATTGATATTTTTTCATTATAATTATACCTATTAACTTTAATCTTGCATTTTTTTGTAGTGATTTGCGAGCAAAACTTGAAATGGCCATAGCAAGGGTAAGTGAACTGGCTCAAGCTAATGAAGACCAACTCCCTTTTATAACAAGTAATAGGGATGAATACGCAAGTGATTCTGAAACTCAGTCACTGTCACCTTGCAACGTCCAGCTTACAACTGTTGTAAGAAAATATTTAGTACCATGTATAAGGGATTTAATTCAGCATGGTACTTATTCAAGTCAAAACACGAGCTTAGTACCATTTATTGGATGTTTTCCAAGGAGAAACTCTTTTTCAAATACTCATATCCATGCTTGGGAGCTTATCCTAGGTATTTATTTATCTACATATAGTTTCCCCTTTTTATTTTACGTTGGTTGGTTTGTTGCTTACATTTAGAAGAAAATTATTAGGTTATCGACTATCACGGAAATTAAATTATTTTATTCATTTCCAGAATACTATCATCTTAAAAATGGAGAAAAATATAACTCGACTCCTGCAAGGAAATTATCTCAGAGTTACAATTTGGATATAGCAGGTGCTTCATCAAACAGTAATAAACATAATATGCTTTGTGCCATAGGAGCTATTATTTCCACCCATACTCCTTATAAAAGAAGCCTTGATTCCCATTTTAAAGCTTTTATATGTGCAGCACTGAAGTAAGTACTTAAACAAATTTCAACTATAATTTTTACTTTGCCCAACTGACGGTGGATATACTTCTTGAATTATCACTCTAACTACAAATTGCATCTTATTGTAAAAAAAACCAATGGTAATATATTTCACATTAGTTGGCCAGTGGCGGATTCATGGGCGGGGCGGTGGGGGTGGGGCGATGGCGCCTCCTACCCCCCCCCCCCCCCCCCCCCCTTTATTTTGACAGGCGAGGAAAGGAAAAAAAAGCGGTTAGATTTATTATTCTAATTTAATATTGTTGAAGAGAAACTTTTATTAAATATTTTGTTAAGGGAAAACAGAAAAAATGTATCTGACAATGGATTAGACGCATTAAAATATTGCGACGATATATGTATTTCCAAACGTGAAATAATTTTTAATAATATTAGTTTGCTTGGCAATAGGTAACGCTACTCCAGAAAGAAGTTTTGGTAATTTTTTAAAAGACGTGTCAGACCGATTTTGCCGTTTTTTTCCTCAGAAACACATAGATTGAGTGTTTTTATGTTGTTTTTAGACGTTTTTATTTGCGGAAACCTAACAGTAATCAACTGTCTTGCGGCCCAATGGAGTGAATAGCGGTCCGGGGTAGAGTAAAAAAGTGTATAAAATAGAAAATATTGAATTTGCAAATACGGATTTTGTTAAAAATGTGTTACTTTTATAAATATTCCAGTGACGTAACAAGGTTAAGAAAAAGAGCTCCGCTGCTCCCATTGCAGTTGATAAATTTTGTATCATTCTACTAGTATTTCACTTCGTTCGCTCCGGGGGCGCAACCAAACAGAACTAACCCAAATTAACCCAAGGCATGCCCAAAATGAAAAAAAAAAAACTTAATTGATACTGTCATAGTCTTTTGCACACCTGAACCTCTGTTCTATTTTTTTGACAGGAAAACATGAGTTTCCGCAAAGCAAAATGTACTGTACTGCACTTCTATAGGTCAGTTGCATGTTTAGGTAACATCAAAATTCAAAAACTAATCTGACAAGTCTTCTAAAAAACGACCGAAAGATTGATTAAGCTTTACTTACGGACTAACATCTTTCAATTAAGACTTCCTGCCTTAGCATTACTCAATATCCATAAGGATATAGAAGTAGATGAAGAATAAATAATAGATAAATTTGCAAGTAGAAAAACAGACAATTAGATTTTGTTTTATAGGATTCTGATCATTTTATTACCTACTAATTTTTTTTTGCTTAAAAGTACTTATGTGTTTTCGTTTTATTAAAGTTTTTGTTATTTTATGTTACGGCTTAATTATTTCTATAGGTACATACCTACATAATGATAGCATTCTGAGAATTAATTTTATTTTTATATTTAAATCCCGTTTTTTTTTTGTTCAATAAAATTGCTTATAACGATTAAAGTATGTGTTGCAGTACCTATATGTTGCAAATTATTAAGGCCTTTGATTTCAATTATTTTTTTAAAGCTACCTAATACCCATAAGTATAGGGTATAGGTGTATATAAAAAAAATCAACCGCCCTCCCCTTTTTTATGTCCTGCATCCGCCTCTGAGTTGGGCGAGTTTCAACGTTAACATGCAGCGAAAGTTATATTTAGTATTTATCACACATTTAATACCTTTTATAATTTGCTGCTGAGATACATGTATTTTTTAAAAATATTTTTTTTAGTGCAAATAAGCTTGTGCCATGGTTAAACTTGCTATTTACTTGCAATAAGTTAGTCAAAGAATACTATCTGCCTTGGAGTTATGTTGCAAAAATAGGTAATATAATACTTACAATAAATTTAATAATAATAGTAATGTGTCTATTTGTTAGTAGAGTCCATCAATATTTCATTTATCGGCATAAATTAGTACCAAATTCGATGGGGTTTACCTTATCTACCTGGTAATTGCGAATGAAAGCAGAAATGTTATAATTTATTTTTTGTGTAGAATATGCTGTTAAGGTTGCCTTGAGAAATAATGCCATTTAATAATCATATTTGCTGAGTTTTTCATCTAATTCAACTTTATAAAGTTTTGGTTATGAACTACATACTGACCTTTCTGAGATGGGTAAAATTTCGTTGCAAAAAACAAAATAAACCCTGTTTTGAAGAGTTTGAAAAAGGGCATACTAAAAACGGATTGTGTTAGAGTCGAACAAGTTAGAGAAAGATACAGCACGTGAGTTCGCCGTAAGTTGCGTAGTGGTCTGCTCGCACCGGGGCTGGTACACTCGCTTAGTTTTCGCGTAATTCCGAAGTGGAGGAGACGTTGATTGGTGTTTGATTTGACAAATTTAGTGTGGAAGGTTATTGCATGGGAAATTATAGACAAAATTCCCAAATTTATAAAAAGTCGGTATGTAATTTTATATTTATTTACGTTTGCATACCTTTCCTCGTTAAAAAATGTTTAATAGCTACTTGAGTCTTTAAAAGTATCACTGACGTTGAATCGAATTAAAAAAAAATAGATGCGTTTTGTTATTGCTTTAATCATTTATTTCTTTATATGCGAATAGCTTTAGAATGTTACATTTTTAGGGAAAGAATTTTAGCGGCAAGAAGCATTAGTATATCTTTTTACTAGGCAGGAAGGCAATTAGTCTTTTGAAACTCGACACGAAAAAACGGTCTCGAACGAAACCTGTTATCGAAAACGTGTCCCCGGGGATATTGAAGTATTTGAAAGCATTATTTAAAAAATGTTCGTGGTCGAAAAAAGCGCCTATACTTTAAGGTAGGTATAAAATATCAGTTTTCTAAAAACTGATTAACAGCTTACAATCTTCCAAATCATTTAATTTGAGTGATAATATGCTAGTGAGACAAATTGTTGCCTATTTCTCCGCCTCAGTATGAGCTTTTTTGAATAAGACCGCTTTGGCTCTGGCCGATGGTGTAAATTACACAAGTGCTAATTTAGTAATTTAGTCTCAATAATAAAGGTGAAAACCCTAAAAAACTGGAAAATGCTTGACGTTTCGAGGAATAAATCTGCCACCGTTGTGAAGAACGAGAAATCTAAAAATGGTTAGTTAATGCGACTGAAACAGTAAAAAGGTCGTGCACTTTGTCAAGTTTTGAACGGACTTTGTTAAGATAACAAGAATAATGTCATAACGTTTAATTACTGGTTTGTTAGGTCAGAGTGATATGGTTGTGTTAGGTAAATAAATATATATATAGTTTTTTGAGGTGCCCTATATTTATAATTAAGTAGTATGTTTTTTGGAAGAATTCATTGGTTTTTGTTTAGAAACTTAGTTATTTTTTAAATGTCCCCTATCAGTTTCAGTTATTAGTAAAGGAGACCAGGTTGCCACACTCTGTCTGTATTTATTAGCAGAGAGTAAGGTTAAAGTCGAAATAAAATATGATTAAAGTAGTATAAATAATAGCGAAAAGTCAAACAAATTCCAGATCAGTAAATAGACATTAGTTATTTGAGAAGAGGCAGTTTAGGAGAGTGTGTAAATCCGGCTGCTCATTGAGAGATTGATTCGGTTAAAGGCACCAGCAGCTTCCTACCAGTCGAGCTACAAACTACCTACGATATGCTAGCTACTACTCCTTAATAACTAAATAAATTCATGAATAAGTTGCAAGCAAGTAATGAGGTATTAGACCACAAGAAAAACAAATTTATAAAAACGATGTTCACGTTTATTAAAAGATGGTAGTTAACATGTGAAATGTTGTCAGGTGTCCTGCTGTTGAAGTTCTAGTTCATTGAATATACTGTGAGAGGTAACACTCAAAATAAATTAATTTATAGTTTATGACAGTGATATACTTATAATATAATACATCTAAAATATGTCAATAGTAAAAAGCAAAAAAATCCGCGGTCAGTATTCCTAAGTTAAATTGAATGGTATTAAAGTTCACCAGTATACGATGTTTAATTGATAAATGCAATCAACACAAAGCATTAGTGAAGGTATTTAAATCGCCAATGTATAACTTAGAGTGAATCATATTACTAAACCGTGCTTACCGTTATGAAAAATTAGATTAACTTTGACACAATCCAGTATGATGGATAATTAAAATATAGATATAATAGTGTATGGCTTATCTGTAACTGGCTGACTTCGATTCTCTTACAAGTATGGCTCTACCGCATGCCTAGGTCCCCTTATCTATTTCATGTAGAGTATAGTGCACCCATTGGAGTCATTATCCAGCTAATATTATTCACACGGGTGAAAGTGAGCTATAGTTGTACAGATGGGACAATGATGGGAATAACAAACACAGAAGATTGGAAGGCGAAAAAGAATTAGCAGTAGAAGAAAAAAAACTAAAAATATAAAACGTCTAAAACACTAGACAATTAATCGGTTACATACGCTATAATCACACCAAAATGAATTATTTAATAATATATATACTTAAGTGAAAGGAAAGTTCACTTACATGATCCCTGGTCAGCGAGAGAAAACTTTATTAAATAACTAGCTCCTTTATTATGATGACGAAGCCCAGTACGCTAAAAATTGCAAAATAACCAAAAATTTTCCAAAATTGATATATTGTCTTTAAATGATACTTCTACTTCTAGTTTGATCAAAGTTTAAAAAATCTATATTAAAAGCAGAAATTTGAATAAGTGCTCAAATCAGTGGGTAATCTGACACAAAAATTCTAATTTACAGACGGTTAGATAGAGATAGCATTTTAACTTTAATTAGACTAATCAAAACCGCTCAGCAAATGGAAGGTAACATAATTTAATGGTATCTAGCCATATGGATTATTTTAAACAAAAATATAATTTTTTCCCGATATAAATATCACTTTCATCAAAACATTGTTTAAATACTGTTTAATATTTACCTCAAAGGCAAGGTGATATCGACTAAGGAGGGTTTTAGGTGAATATGGGACCCTTTTGCCCACGTGCGTATCTCCAAATCAGTTGCCAAAAATCGTTCTAGGAAGCAAATCGTAATTAAACCAAATTTTTCAATAATACACTAAGGTAACTGAAGATAAGCTACACAACAAACTATTTAAGTGGTGATAGCTCAAACTCCGATGAGGACGGCTCGCAAAATTGCAGATATGCACGCACCACTGGTTGGAGAAAAGTTACCATAGCTGCCCCCGTATCCTGGGTGTGTAACCCAATATATCAATTTACTCCGATTGGATTGCTTCTAGTACTTAACCAGCATTGTGTAGCGTGAAATTTTGCATATTTTAATATGTATATCAAAACCAAAAATGAATAGAAGCAATACATCCAGCCTTCGCCAATGAACCATCATCTATATGAACCATAAATAAAGATACCTAATTAAAGAAATTAATAACTCGTAATACTAATCCTAGTACAATTTGTTAACCAATTACTGCCAACGTTATTTTATACCAACCGCGGCCACTCCGTACTTCTCCACATCGCGGATACCCTATAAGTTACTGTCCGGAGTCAGGTGCAATCAAATTCAAAACAGAAACCATGCTAGAGAATTACTGCATTTAACAACTGAAAGGTCACACAATAATGTGGAAATTTGACTAAATATTCAGAAATGGTATTCGGTAAAGAAAACAATATCCAATGTGCCTATTAAGAACTAAATTAAAGCCAGTTTTAAATATCTGATAATTAAAATGTTATAAGGTGTTATAAAAATTAACAAAAACTAAAGCAACACATCATCTTTATTTAATAATATTAAAGCACTTTCTTTAATTTTACTTTTTTTTGATAAAGGTTTCTTTGCTAAAATACTTGAATCATTCCACTGTATTGTGTGATTATTGCCAAATGCATGCTGACACATATGTAATTTCTGGCATTGTGTATTTTTAATGTAGGTTTGGTGTTCTTGTATATATTTTATTAATCGTCTACAGGTTTCACCTTTATTAAATTTATTCCATTCACATTCACATCTGATAGATTACATTTATTGTATTTTAATTTTTTTGTTTCATCATTTTCTTTTGATAGTTTAGATTTGTTTTGAAAATAGTATGAATGTTAAATTTGTTACCTTTTCATTTTATTTTTTCTGATAAATCATGAATATAAGGAATAAACAGGTTCGTAACAAACCTATTTTAATTATGTATAAGATTTGGTTTTTCAAATTCTATAATGCATTTTTTCCATAGGATCAGTAGGATAGTTATTGTTAATCAAAACATTATTTAGTAATTATTTTTCTACGTTGAAATTTTAATTATTACGAATTATTTTCATTCCATCATACAGATTTTTTACAATCCGTATTTAACCATTATTTGCTGATTTGATTTAATGTTTAAATATATGTTTGTGTGTGTAGGTTTTCTGTATATTTTTATTTCGAAACTATGTAAGTTCTTTTTGATAAAAATGTCCAGGAATGAAAGTTGTTGTTCATTAATTTGTTTTTCTAATAATGGTATGGCTATGGATTCGTCATTATCATCTTTATTAAGTAATATTCTTATGGAAAATTTTGTTGAAATTATCAGTAAAGATCTTTAATTTGGTGGCGTGATATTAGATGAAATTTTTTCGATTTATCTATATAACGAACATTTTCTTAACGATTTTCTAAATGATATTAACACAAACGAGCCTGCAATTTAATTCACTATAGAAAAACAAATACCTTTCATTCTTTGACATTCTTATCAAAAAGGACTTACATAGTTTCGAAACAAATATCTACAGAAAACCTGTACACACAGTAATGGATAAAAAGTGTGTTGTAAAAGGTCTATATGAACGAATGAAAATAATTTGTAATAATCAAAATTTCAACGTAGAAAAAAGAATTCCTAAATAATGTTTTGGTTAATGCTAACCATCTTATTGGTTTTATTCAAAAATGTTTTATAGAGTTTGAACAAACAAATGTTAGACAAAATCAAAATAGACCTGTTATGAACTTCTATTCTTTATATTCCTGGTTTATCAGACAAAATAAAACGACGGGTAACACATGTAACATTCGTTCTATCTTCAAAACAGCCTCATATCTCATATCATTGCCAAAAACAAAACCGCACAATGAAAATAAAAATACAAAAAATGTAATCTATAAGATGATCCCATGTGAATGTAATAGATTTTATATATGTGAAACCTGTAGACCGTTAACAACGTGGCCCCCGCAACCGCTTGTGCAACGCGTGCACCGGCACTGCACGCGGGCGCCACTCTATAAGGGGCGCCCAAACCCCTTATAGAGTGGCGCCCGCATGCAAAAACGAAGAACCGAAGGTTTTTAAAAAAAAAAATTTTTTTATTTATTAACAATTTCCAACGAGCAAGGCACCAAAGAAATCGTTTTTTTTTTTCAATAATCTAAGCGAAGTTTATGTTCATAAATATAGTTACCTACCTAATTCCTTATATTGGAACCGAAAACATTATATTTTTAAAATAAATCATCAATATTCACATCTGAATATGCATTTGTCCAATGCTCCTATAATTCGACAAGTTTGCATAACACTTGCCGATTTTCCTATCCAGACTCAAATACTCTAGGAGTATAAAACAGCGGGAGGCGTCGTAATCCAAATAATTGATATTTTATTTCGCAACGTTTAAGGGTCAAGACGCAAAAAATTAAAATATTTAAATAATTAAAAATTAAAAAGATTGATTTGTATTTTGTGTTATTGTGTTTTGTTTTACTGTTTTTTGCTGTGATTAAATTAAATATAATGAAATGGTAAGTACCTACCCACATACACTATTAGCATTTTATTAGGTCTATAAAATTCGTTTTTTTATTTTTTCTGTTTAAAATAGTGCACATCCTAAATTAGCCCATATCTATTATACACCATAATATTATTTTTATTTCCCTCAAATAGGGAAGTATTGTTTGTAATCGTGAAAAAAATCGATTCGATTTTGATATTTCTTCAGATATTTTAGATTTGAAACCTGACGTTTCGCCTTTGAGCCACCATCATAATATAAGTATTTTTTTTTAAATATGCACCCTGAACCTGTATTATTTATTTTATTTTTGTAGCCATTTGACTTTCTAAAAAAAATTAAATTTCACCTTTGCCAAAAATTAATTATTATATCAGTGTATGTGCTTCAGATTGGTCTTAACTTCGTTTAGGCTAAAGGCTCGGGTTTAGGGTTTAGATTCATAAAAATTAAAATTTAGTGGGCGTTCTCAAAAAGATGGGGCTTGTGCAAGGGAAGTCATGGGTAAATGTCCTTACCAGTTTTTGATCTAGTGTTTCTTAAATTCTAGGAGCCACAGAAGAGAAAACTACCTTCTGGTGCAAAATTTCGAGAGCAAAAACAGTTAAGAGTCCAACAAAGGGAGGGGGTGGCTGGGAGTATGAGACATTTCTTGCCAAAAAGTCAAGTTTCCAACACTGAAACGATAGAGGTAGAAGAAATTACAGTTTCTAAAGCGGACGGCGCCATCACCATCTTCTGCAACATGTGAACCATCGACATCAACACGTATTGAAAATCTAGCCTCTGTAGAGTCGGCCATCCTAACAACTACGACTACAAGTGACACTTCTGACGATGAAGCTTCTACTGAAGTGGAGACTGAGATTACTAGTATTCTTCCTTCAGAAGATCCCGATTTATGGCCAAGAAGCATTACCAACGACGAAGTCAGAATATTGGCTGATCGTGGCCCTCCCTTGATAGGACGTAATTGTCAATTTCCTGCTAATAAAGACAAAAGAAAATTTTCAAGTAAGTACTTTGTTAGAAAACTGGAAAATGGAGAAGAAGCAAAATGAATTTGGCTCATTTACTCAGTTTCGAAAAATTCGGTATTTTGTTTTTGTTGTAAACTTTTCAGTAAGACTTCTACTAGTTTTTCTGATACTCATGGTTTTTCTGATTGGCAACATTTATCCTTAGCCATTATAAGACATGAAACATCAATTGCACATAACGTTCACATGAATAAATGGATGAATTTAAAAAAAATATATATCCACAACTAAACGATCATCACTTACGGGTTTTAGAAATTGAAAAAAAATATATTGGCATGACGTTCTAGAAAGAATTGTTGCAGTTGTTAAATTTTTATCCAGACAGTGTCTAGCTTTCCAATGTTCTTCTAAAATACTTTTTGAATATGATAATGGGAACTTCCTCAAAACTGTCGAGATGATTTTATCTTTTGATCCTGTGATGAGAGAGCACATTAGTCGAGTGTAAAACTCACAAACAAATTCTTTAAGAATTACCCATTATTTAGGCTACCAGATACAAAAAGAAATTATTGAATTAATGGCTTCTAAAGTAAAAAATTATATTTTGGATATGGTTCGAAGTGTCAAATATTATTCAATAATTTTAGATTGTACACTGGATGCAAGCCATACAGAGCAAATAAGCCTCGTTTTGCGTTTTGTCGTTCTAAATGACAGTTCTAAAAAGGTCCTAATACAAGAGAGTTTTATAGCGTTTAACCCAATATTCGACTCTACAGGGGAAGGGCTATTTAATTTTGTAATGGGACTTTTGAAAAATTTAAATTTAGATATTAAAGACATGATAGGTCAAGGGTACGATAATGGGGCGAATATGCGCGGAAAACATATTGGTTTACAAAAACGCATACTCGATGCTAATCCTAGGGCATTTTTTGTGTCATGCTTAAATTTAACAGCAAATGATGCTGCTAAGGTTTCAAATGAAACAGTGAACCTTTTTAATATTGTACAAGAACTTTATGTATTTTTCTCTTCATCGCGCCATGGGATATGGCGCATCAAATCCCATCGTCCTCCGCCAGGCTGGAGAACACCAAAGTACAAAGTCTGGAGCTGATCAATGACAGTTTATGACAAGAGGGGCTGCATTGTATTGGCTGACAGGAACGTCAAACTGGTGGGAAGAGTTTGATTACGGGGAGTGACGCCCCCGCCATTCCGAGTTGCCATGGGATATGGCGCATCAAATCCCATCGTCCTCCCCCAGGCTGGAGAACACCAAAGTACAAAGTCTGGAGCTGATCAATGACAGTTTGTGACAAGAGGAGCTGCATTGTACTGGCTGGCAGGAACGTCAAACTGGTGAGAGCAGTTTGATTACGGGGAGTGACGCCCCCGCCATTCCGAGTTGCCATGGGATATGGCCCATCAAATCCCATCGTTCTCCCCCAGGCTGGAGAACACCAAAGTACAAAGTCTGGAGCTGATCACTGGGGAGTGATCCAACAAACCCCATTTTTACCCCTGTCAGACTAGGGACCGCCGAAGGAATAAGTCTGAGGCCGATGCTTCGAGTGGAAGCGGCCCTAGGTGGTAGATGCATAAGCCTACTCGCATCGTCCGGTGAAAGACCACCCCACCAGAATTGGGAAGCGCTAAGTGGTTTTCCCAAATCACGTTCCGCGCTGGTGGTCCCGGGTCCCACAGTAGGAATATATGGACATGATGGTGCTTCCAGGATCAAAATATTCCGGAAGTAAACTCCCCGGCCATTCGGATCTCCGGGCGTTGGGTGACCCTGGGAGCCCTTCATTCCGCATTTCACAGAAATCAAAAATACCGAACCAATTTAGAATAGATTTCTGCAACATAAGAGGCCTAAATACAAATATAAATTCGGTATACCAACATCTACAAGCAAATAGACCACACATACTAGCCCTTACAGAAACACAAGTATGTTCTACAAGAACAACAGGGAACTACCCGTATCCTGGTTACGACTTACATACCCGATTTAGATATAAGTTCGGAATATGCCTATTTGTCCGAAGCGACCTTTCATGCCACCGCGAGGAAACACTCGAACCGAACAACCATGACGTCATGTGGCTCAAGTTCACCGCCAAGGGATTAACCAAGTTTATATGTTGTCTCTATCGCCCTCCCAGCGATAGAGCCTACCAAAGCTTTTTTTCAGCACTAGCTACCACTTTTGACTCAATACAGGTCGATCACCCCAGTTCAGAAATAATCGTTCTGTCCACAACACCAACTGGCTCAAACATCACAACAAGACCGACAACGAAGGTAGAGAAGCTGTAGCATTTGCCATCAGCTGCGGGCTTACTCAACATGTAGACGAACCAACTCGAATCTCAGAGAGGGGCGAATTCGCCGCCCTCCTGGATCTTTTTCTGACCACCAATCCTAACCAGTACAAGGTTACAGTTGGTCCGCCATTAGGTACTTCCGACCACAAACTTATTACAACGGTTTGTGAATTGCCACCCATACAGAAGCATCCACCATTGCCTCGCAGAGTCTGGCATTACAATTCTGCAAACTGGGACGATCTAAGGGAGTTCTACCTAGATTTTCCTTGGCTCGACGTCTGCTTTGGCACGACCCGTCAGTCTGCGAAGAGATCACGCAAGTAATCTCCTCAGGAATGGAAGCATACATCCCAAATTCCATCAAGTTACCATCAAAAGGAAAGCCCTGATTCGACAGAAGATGCGAAAGAGCTGTAGGTAGGAAAGAACAAGCCTACAAGTACTGGCAGCAAAATCAGACCGCTGAAAATCGCAATTATTTTTATCGAAGCGAGTGCAAGCGTGTGATCGACGAAACTAAGGACAAACACAATCAAAGGATCAGGAATAAACTTTTGCAATGCCCCAGTGGTTCCAGGAATTTCTGGTCGGTAGCAAAGGTAGTTAGTAACAACTTTACAAAAACGTCTCTCCCACCTTTGACGGACGAACGTGGCATCACGGCGACTACAGCCAAGGAAAACGCAAACATGCTCGCGAAAATTTTTCATGGCACTCTACCTTAGACGTCTCCTAAGGCAAGACTCTCCCCGCCATACCGAACATCAACCCTACCATGGCAGAAGTCAAGTTTTTTCACCGTGATATTCGCAAAATCCTTAAAGAACTAGATACGCAAAAGGCGTCAGGACCGGACGGAATACCTGCCATCGTGTTAAAGAACTGCGTCAACGAACTAACACCGGTTTTTTCCAGGCTTTTTTCTCTGTCCTACGGAAAAGGGATTTACCCATCTTCTTGGAAAGTCGCTCGAGTGCAACCTGTTCCAAAAAAAGGCAAGAAAACCAACTATCGTCCAATTGCCTTGCTTCCAATAATCTCCAAAGTCATGGAACCTGTAGTCAATCAGCAACTACTCAAGTATCTCAAGAACAACAAAATAATCAGCGATATGATTATACGGCTTTCGCAAAGAGAGATCGACAAGAGATATATTTTCTTATGTCACTCATATATGGAGTAGGGCAATTGAGAACTACGGAGAGTCTCGAGCGACTGCGTTGGATATTTCAAAGGCATTCGACAGAGTTTGGCATGACGGACTGCTGAACAAACTACCGTCCTTCGGACTGCTGGCCTCTCTCTGCAGCTGGCTTGCCAGTTTCCTTAAGAGCCGATCTCTGCACGTTGCAGTCAATGGACACATCTCGGACACACTCACCATCAACGCGGGCGTGCCTCAGGGCGCAATACTTTCACCAACTCTGTTCCTCATCTATATAATGACCTGCTGACCGAAACAAGCAATCCTGTTTAGAGTTTTGCAGATGACAGTACCCTTGTCTCCCACTTTAGATCAGAAAAACCCTTACCATAGACTGAGACTCATCACCGCAGACAGGAGCAGATTACGTCAATAAATCAAGACCTGGAGAAAATTCAAACTTGGGGCGACCGAAAATTGGTCCAGTTCAATGCAGCAGAGACCCAAGCAGCAACGTTTACCAAGAGGGCCAATACAGCGGGCCCTGACATCGTTATGGCAGGATCGACCATTCCTTCATCCTCGTCAATCGGACTGCTGGGTGTCTCGGTCAACAGCAATATGTCCTGGCATGACCACGTTGCTAACATCGCAAAATCATCCTCCCAGAAGGCTGGTGCGCTATTTCGCAACAAAAAAACTCTATACACCGCAGCAGTTGCTCTTCCTCTACAAAGCGCAAATAAGACCGTGCTTAGAATATTGCTCACATATCTGGGGTGCCGTACCAAAGCACCCCCTAAAGCTGCTGGATTCCATTTAGAAGAGAGCTGTGCGTCTTCTCGGCGACCCGGAGTTAACCCAGAATCTAGATAGTCTGGAACACCGCAGACATGTAGCCGAGATATCTCTGTTTTACAGATACTTTCACGGCAGATGTTCCCAGGATTTGGTACGCCTCCTCCCGCCCCTGGCAGCTCCTGTCAGACAGTCATGACAGACGGCAAGAGCGCACCAGTTCGTCGTACAACTGGAAACACCTAGAACATTGCTTTACAAGAACTCCTTTGTCTGTTTCACTGCATCACTGTGGAACTCACTCCCAGTACATCTGTTTCCCACTAATTACAACTTACAAATATTCAAGATCCGTGTCAATCAACATCTTCGCACACACACACCGCTCGTCGAGCGCCATAGGGACTACCTTTAGTTTGTGTGGCACTGCCATAAAAAAAAATCCACAAAAAGATGGGATTTTATAAAAAAGCATGTCCCTCAGTTACATCTAAAACCCCTAAGTGATACTATATGATCAAGTAGGATTGATGCTATAAAACCGCTAAAGTTTCATTTTATTCAAATATGTGATAGCCTTTTAGAAATAGCAGAAAATGATACTTTTAACATAGAAACTAGACATAAAGCAAGTTCTTTTTTATTAAATATTCAATCTTTTACATTTATTTGCAGTATAATAGTTTGGTATGATGTTTTATTCCAGATTAATATTGTAAGCAAAATGATGCAAAGAGTAGCGATTGACATTAAAGTGTGCCAAAACTATTTGAAGAATTTAGTTGATCATTTTTAAAATTATAGAGATGATAATGTTTTCGAGGAAAACTTGCTGAAGCTGGAAAATTAGCGGCTGCTCTTGAGATAGAGCAAGGTTTTCCTCCATTAAATATTGTTCGGCGAAAGTATAAACCAAAATTGTTCGATTATGAACACACGGATGAGACACCTCAAGATCCAAAAACCGCTTTTAAAATAAATTTCTTTTTGAAAATAATTGATCAAACATTAAGTTCTTTAAATAGTAGGTTCGATATGATATCTGATTACGATAACGTTTTTGGTTTTTATTTGTGATATTTTTAAATTAAATGACGAAGATCTTTTAAAATGCTGTCGTGCTTTACAACAAAAGCTAACTGATCAGGAAAAGAAGGAGGCTGACGTGGAAGAAAATGATTTATTTAACTAGATAAAAGTCCTAAGATTGTTTTCATTACCTGAAGCGTCAAATCCCCTTGAAATTCTACAATATATATTTGAAAACAATCTAACTTCCTCTCTACCAAATATTAGTACTGTCTTAAGAATCCTCCTCACTTTACCTGTGTCTGTTGCTTCTGGTGAGAGATCATTCTCTAAATTAAAAATAATTAAAAATTATTTGAGGTCTACCATGTCACAAGAAAGATTATCTGGTTTGGCAATCTTAGCTATAGAGCAAGAGATACTCGATAAAATTGATTTTGATAATGTTATAAAAGAATTTGCAGCAGCCAAATACCCATTTAATTTCTGGATTGATCCTAATTAAATGTTTTATTTGTTATTTGTTTGGTTTATACCTTTATAAATAATTTAAAGAAGAATAAAGCTTTAGTTTTGAAACCTCTGTCGTTTCATTACAAAATTAAAATAAAATGCGGTTTTAGTCGAATGCTTAAATAAAAAAATATAAAATTTAAAAAATGTATTATGTAACTAACAGCATAAAGTTCTTATGGCATAAAGGTTGCTGATAGTTTTTTAACCGTTCTATACTAAATTTTTAACAAAAACTGGACAAATTTGGGCGTGGCACCCAAAAAATTTTTTGGCGATTATCCAGCGGCGCTTTTCTCCACCTCCCCCCTTTATGGGGCGCCAAAATATTTTCGGCACGCGGGCGTTGATAACCCTTGCGGGGGCCCTGGTTAACAAAATGTATAAAACATCACCAAACCTTTATTAAAAATACACAATTCTACAAATCACATATTTGATTTGTCAACATGCATTTGACAACAATCACAGAATACAATGGAACGCTTCAAGTATTATTTATTAGCAGAGACCATTATCAAAAAAAAAACGTTAAATTAAAGAAAGTGTTTTAATGTTATTAAATAAAGATGAAGGTGTTTCTGTTAATTTTAATAACACCTGGTTGCCTTTATTAAAAGCTGAAACTAGTAAGGGACACTAAGAAACTTTTATCAGCAGATTCATGGTTGTGCAATGGGTTCACTAATACCATCTATAGTAGCACAATTAGTCATGGAACACTTAGAGGAAAAAACATTAAAAAATCTAGACATCCCTGTAATATTCTTTAAACAGTATGTGGATGTCTGTTTGACAGCCGTACAACAAAATAAAATATCACATATTCTTAAGAAATTTAATTCATTCCACCCAAAATTACAATTTTCCAGCGAAATAGAGGAAGATGGAAAGAAAAAAAAA
>MU185760.1:81252-96377 GCA_016904865.1 Pissodes strobi | reverse complement strand
CAGACGACAGCACTCTTATATCCTCATTCATGTCGCGGACTCCAATGACCGCTGCTCGTTCCCAACGCGAGCGAGAAAATCAGATTGCTGCCATCACTGAGGATATGAACGCCGTCGTGGAATGGGGTGAGGAAAACACGGTCCAGTGTAACGCAGGAAAGACTCAAGCAGCTGTCTCAAAAAAAGCAAACACCTCAGGATCTGACTTATCAATGACAGGACAAACACTGACTCTGACCTTGTCGTTAAGCTTGCTGGGCATCAACGTAGAAACAACATGTCTTGGCGTTATCACGTCACTCAAATCGCCAAGGTAGCAGCACAAAAGCTAGGAGCACTCTAGAGCAAAAAAGTTGTGTATACCTCATCAGCTTTTACTTTTCCATAAGGCTCAGATACGACCATCTCTGGTATAGTGTTCCCATGTGTGTAGCTCGGCACCCAAACACTTGCTCAAGATATACAGTCTGTCTTGTGGATGACCCAGAGTTGACCAAAGACCTTGATAGCCTTGAACATCGAAGAAAAGTGGCGGACCTATCTCTTTACTATCGATACTACTACAGAAGGTGTTCGAACTAGCTGGCATTTTATGATTCCGCCCAGAGTTGTGCCAAACAGAAACACCCCTCAGACACAAGCTGCTCATCAACATCGCTCTGGAATGTACTTCCGAGTAACGTCTTTCCCGAAAACTATAACCTACAGCGCTTCAAATCCGACGTCCGCTCGTTGAGTGATACGATTTTCCTTTTGTGTGTGTGCCGAACATAAAAAAATGTTAAAAACTAGGAATGAATGTTTTTGTAGTAAAGATTATTTTACAAATTATTATTGTATTGAGGGTTGCCAAGACATGCTTGTAAAATGCAAACTAAGTACATTCCTCTGAAGTAATGTGTCTTTTCCTCCTATCCGCGGAAGGAAATGAGGGTTTTCCTCCGTTGCTATAATTATTCTTTGCTCAAATGTAACTCATAGACTCTACTGTTCTTGGACGTAGTAAAATATTCGTAGTGAATAGCCGCTACTGACTGTTTTTCATGTCAGCATTTGTCGGAAATCAAAACGCGTTCACTCTTGGTTGGTTGGTACCTCGACACCCTAGCACACAATACGAACACGACAATGTTAGTATCGCTAAGATAACACAACAAATATCACGTGCCTCGGGCTCTTCTTGCAAAATTGGATTTAATGAAAAAATACAAATTTCACCAACAACTTTGTGCTACAAACCAATGCTGCAGAACGTGAGACTATGATCTCTTACTATAAAAAAAAAGTATGCTGTAAAATACAGAGAAGCCATCATAAACAAAATGAATTCCAAATCATTTGACATCCAAAGTAATTTATTATAAGATTATTTTTTAACTGATTAAATAAATTTCAACTTTTTCTGTTTAGACAGAAAACATTATGTTAAACTACTTTTCGATTTTTCTAGGATATAGTTTAAGTTCCGTAACACACAGAATGTTTTTGAAGCACAACTTATTACATATTTGTTTTTTTGACGCACACATCTTACATATCTTAGTAGGCCCAATGTTAGCCCCATTTTATGCTAGTTATTTGTTGTAGGTACTGGATAATGACCTCGAAGATCGTGTTCCTATTCTTCTTTTACAGTGCTCTTAAAAACGTATTATTTTGCTAGAAACACTACATTAATATCAAAAAACATAAAAAAAATGATTGGGAACTGCGTAGGATATATATTTCTCGGAGCAAATTATTAGATAGATAGATAGATAGATAAGCATTTATTTCAAAACAAATTTGTAAGGTTACAAAGTTTGAAATACGTCAAAGATATATATAAAATAATAAAAATATAATAAAAAACAAATTACACAATAAAGAAAGCACAAATCTAGACACATTACACAATAAAAAAACCACAAATCTAGACACACAATATAGAGCCCCCATTGACATTATCATTAAAGTCCAGGTTTTCCTGAATGGTGTAGGGTTCAATGCCATTTAAGTACTCAAATAGGTATTTTTTAAATTGTGAACTATTATTTATGTTTTTAATTTTAGATGGCAAATTGTTATAAAAGGTGACAGCTGCATAATGACAACTCTTTTCTGTCAAGGTTAATGAATGTTTTGGAAAGTTATAATCTAACAATTTACCTCTTGTACAATAAGCATGGTCCCTCTTTAAATGATGGAAATTTTCGGGATGTTTTTTGAAAAACACAATGCACTCATAAATATAATTTCCGGATGCCGTTAAAAGTTTTTGTGTTCTAAATACACCACGACATGATTGAGTGTAATCCATATTTAATAAAATTCTCAAAGCTTTTTTTTGATATAAAAATACTCGAGATAATATTTGAAGCTTGGCCCCAAAATATTATACCATATCTCAATAGAGATAGAAAAGAACTGTGGTAAACCATACGGCCAATGTCGTAGCTTAAATATCTAATTGTTATTCTTAGCATATAGCATGCCGTTGCTAGTCTTTTACAGAGGGAGTCAATATGGCAATCCCACTTAAAATTTCCATCTATATACAAGCCCAGAAATTTGCATGAGTCTGAAATAACAATCTCAGAACTTTCTATCTTGATAGTATCAGGAACATCCGTCATATTTCGAGAAGTCTTAAAGATAATGCACTGCGTTTTTTCTGTATTCAAGATAAGCCCATTGTCGTGAAACCATTTTTTTAATAATAAGAACTGTTCATTTGAATGACGCAATAATGTGTTGATATTTTTATTCTTAATCAATAGGTTTGTGTCATCAGCGTAGTTTACAATAGTTGTTAAAGTATCAAAAACAGCAGAAGGCAGGTCATTTAAGTAAACAATAAAGAGGAGTGGTCCAAGTATACTTCCCTGTGGGACACCTAGTGTTACTAGTAGTTTTTCAGATATAAATTTAGAATTATTATTTTTAATACGCGAAATTTATTAAGAAACACATATTTTAAAAGTATGTTAATATTATCACTGAAAAGTGACTTAACTTTACCTCTTATATTATTTAATTTCTTTATTATCATCATCTAAGAATATCTCTTGAATTGTGCATAAAATAGATGAACCTCATAAATCAAGAAATTATCTGAAACTTCTTTGAAATATTAAATAAATTAATCGGAACAAACCATTATTCATAATTCCTTTTCCAGAAAGTTTGGCAGTTTGTAGTAATAGAGCTCTTACGCCGTTTTGTACTTCTGTACGTGTGGCATTAGTCACCATTTCTACCACTTTAACGCTTTCTTCGGCTATGTCATTTCGCTTCCATATATCCACGTTCATGTCGGCAACCTGTAAAATAATTGATATAATAAATAATATGTTAAATATCTTTTAAGTAACGATGAAAATTTATATTATACGCGAAATTTATTAAAAAATCAGTGCAGAGCGCTTTAGGTCTTAGCCATCATCAGTGCCACCTGGAAACAAGGTATAACCCATCCCTGACAAAGCATATACCACTTCTTGGGCTCCCCAGGGACGATATAGTAAAAAGATACAATTTTGAAATATATTTCATGGTCGTGATAAGAGGTAAAGAAGAATGGAAAAACTTGCAGTCTCACACCGCAACAAAGTGTCATAAAATCGTATACAGATGGGTAAAAAACTGAACAGGGGACCGAAGTCGGAGTATTTCGGCCAGGAACCAAATTCTCCTAAGCAATGGAAAATCACCCGGCCATATTCCAGGCGGAAATCAACGCCATAGGAAGATGTGCGCAGTTTAACCTCGACAGAAACTATAGGAAGAAAGAGATTGTCATCTTCTCAGACAGTCGAGCAGCCATCAAAGCGCTGTGCTTAACAACAATCAGCTCCAGAATGGCATAGGAATGCTTAGATAGGCTAAACGAACTAGAATAACAAACTATCCCTTCAATGGTTACTACGCTGGGACAGAAGGCAACAAGAAAGCAGACCAATTGGCAAATGTAGGAGCACAAACTCCACTTTTAGGATCGGAACCTTTCTGCGGCATAGGGACGCACAGCTTCAAGGAAGAATTCAGGAAAGAAGAGCGAACCAAATGGATCAGTCTATGGGAACGCCTTCCAGGGCTAAGGCAATCAAAGATGTTTCTAGATCAAAACACCTTATAACACTGAGTAAGAACAATCTCCGTATCATCACCGGCTTTTTTACGGGCCACTGTCGATTGAGAAGGTACTTAGCGAGAATAAAAATTGAAAACGAGGACCGTTGCCGGTTCTGTGAGGAAGAGGAGAAACCCCGGAACACCTACTCACGGAGTGCGAGGCGGTCGCGAACAGGTGAATGGCATGCTTCGCGTGCTGCATCGTCGAACAGGAGGAATTTTATCCATAAAACCAACTATTTGCTTTTATCAAAGCACTGAAGTTGGATGAGGTACTCTGATTGAGAATCACATCAACGGAAGCACCATGGAAGGGGGACACAATAGATTTGTACAGGTCGCAGTGTATTAACACGCCCTAGATCATTCATTCAAGGTATAACCCAAGTAACGGGAATATACAAAACTTAGAAAGATAAAATGTTTTTATTGATGTTTTTTATATAGAATTTTTGAAGGAGTTAGATATAAAACGATGCCAATTTTATTTAGGTTATATTTATATCGTCAGGTTGTACACTTGAAACAAATTGATAAAGGACAAACGCAACTATGGATAAACACTACATCATAATTGCAAGCCATAATCTACATTGTAGTTAGCCTTAAAAAAGGGGAGACACCAGTCTGTTTAAAAAAAAATTATCCAAAAACGTGTTTGAAAAAATCATTGCGATTAACAATGTTGGCAGTTGGGCAATTTGCGCATGTGCATCAAATGTTAATAAAGCACCAGCGAAATATTGTTGACGTTTTTAGAATTTGAAACTAAAGCAAAGAAGTTTAAATTTTTGTGGAAAACAAGGTAAAACAGTGCAAAACACTACATAAGGAATTATTCTTGTTATAAAGTTAATCACTGCTTTTACCATTATTATTATTAAAACATGAATTCTGAGATATGTAATGAGTTTAAGTTTTAATTTTTAGTATTCTAAAAGATTTTTTTATTTTATTTCTTATTTTATTTTGAATGGAAAGAGAGGAAGAGATCGTTGGAAGGTGCTGAGCTGTGATGTCAGAATTCTGAACTCCCTCCTAGCAATATTGAGTGATACTATGGTACAGCTAAAAAACTGTCTTCATTAAGTTGATCATTAAGATAAAAATATATAATCACAAGATGTAAACTCTATTGATAAATTAATGATCTGATTCTGTATTAAACTAAAAGGCGCCTATGTAATGAAATGTATGTTCTACAGACAAGAATCAGTGACTAAGTTTTTTTTTGAATTTCAATATCCTCGAAGTCCAGACTATTATTTTTTTCCTACAATGATCTTTCTGCATCTGGCGCACAAAATATTAGATACATATTTACCCAGTCCTTTGGCTCTGTATTTGCAGCTGGCATGCCTGTCATTCAGGATATATCTGAACAGGAGATTAGGGGGACTATTAATCAGCTAAAGGGCAACAGATCTGTTGGACATAACGGAGTCTGTTGGACCTGACGGGGTGCCTAGATATATAATTAAGGGCTGTGGTGAGCTTATTCGTATATTTTAACTTAGTGTGCAAATTTCAACCTATCCTACAGATTGGCGCACAAGTAAGGTGGTTCCATTATTTTAAAAAGGGACTAAGCATGAAGTGGTGAATTATCGACCTGTTCCTATTCTTAATGCACTATCTAAAGTTTTTGAGAGATTATATGACGAGGTTAAACATAATATATCTGAATGACTTTTTTCCGGGGAAGTCTATCTTAGCCAATTTGATTACTTTTTGTCAGTTTGTTCATAATGCATTTAATAATAAAAAGGCAGGTTGATGTGATCTGTCCGGATATGAAGAAGGCATTTGATAGGGCAAATCATAGTCTTATAATAAAATCCCTCTATCAAAATGATGTAATCAATAATTTAATCAAGCTAATTGGATCTTAATTGACAGATAGGCAGCAGTATGTCGGGGTTAAAGGGACCAGGTCTAGTGTCTATACTAGTCCCTCTTGAGTTCCCCAGGGTTCCAGCTTGGGACCTCTACTGTTCTTTATTGCCATTAATGGTATGTGTTCTGTTGTTGGTAATTCGGGCAAATTGCTGACAATTTACGATCGATACTCGTTACAATCAAAATCAGAATAAATGATTGAAGTTCTGAGTGGAAATGGATAAGGCACTGAATATATTAGTTGTTCAGTTAGACTTAGAGAGAGACGAGATAACAATACCACTCCGCTATGATCAATAGGCAGTGCAGTTCTGCTGTTCGTGCATCGAAACGTAAACAAAATGGCTAACATGCTATTAAGCATTCGTACTCACTATAGCCTCAATAATCATGACAACATTTTAAATTGACTGAGATCATCAAATAATGCAATTCCTCTATGGTAAAAAGGACTTTGTCAAAGTGTTGTTCCATAGGGCAGCATTCCACAGGACACATCAAAAATGTAAAATAATTCAAAGTTCTTGCATTAGGGCCATGATTCTATAGACAAATCATTATTAAATGTGCGGAATTCTATATGAACATCGTAATCATTCAACTGTTAAACTGGTACAGAATATGATTAGTACAGGGCAGGCATTAAATATGGCTCATATCTCTCCGGGTTTATTCTGGTTATTATCTTAAGGGGTGAAATCAAAGGCGGAACTTGATAAAATAATTTCAACTCTATATGGTCTAATCCTAAAGGAGCATGATTTCTTAATCACTAAAATGTATTATTTAAATATTTTGTCTAGTAAATACATACGCCCAAGACAAATAAATTGCTTTATAAAATGTGCAAATAAGAATCTCAATTAAATGGCATAAGAAATCTTCCACTATTTTTCAGTTAACTTTCAGTTAAGTTTTTCATATTTTTAAATGCAGCTTACCTTGTTAGCATATGCATTCAAGTCTTCTTTCAGATCTACTTTCATGGAGCTTAATACTGCATAAGTTTCCTCAGATATATTTACAGTTTTAAGAGAATTATTTTCTAATGACTCGAATCGCCTGGTTACTGATTTGTTGAAGTTTTGTATCAGATGATGCATGGTTAGGTTAATGGCTTGAACCGTTGATCCCTTTGGTATGTTTTCCTAAAATTATAATATTTATATTAATTTGATAAATCATTTAAACTGCTCTAAACCGACGTAACGTATTTTTAAAATAAATGCCAATTTTATTTTTTCCAATAAAAAAATACAATTCAAAACAGAAATTTTAGAAAAAATAATATTCTCAAGAATGAAAGCGTCGAATTTAAAATCTAACAATGCAGTTTTGTATTTTATTTAAAGTTCATTGAGAAAACGTTCTTAGTATTGGGCACCAACAAATACAAGGTGTCCAATACAATATTCGTTAATTTTTCTAAGTATAATAAATAGAAGTCGGTTTAAGGTATAATAATTATTTTATTATTTGCAACATTATAGTACAGTGTTTATCAAAAATAATATAGTTGAGATGGCGGCCTTCGCGACGCTGGCATTCTTGAAGGCATTTTGAAAATATTATAATTATAGGCGTGGACTAGCAGGATAAGGGACGACTAAACCACTTGAGATTTGCCGGCGATATTGTCATAGTCAGTGATTCGCCAGAATCACTGACTATGACATTGTATGTTACAAGAGATCCACCACGCATCACCTAGGGTAGGGCTCAGAATGAAAACAAAAATAATGTCTAGAACAAAACCAAATTAAATTATTAAAGATCAAATAATAGAGAACGTAAGGGAATACATATACCTAGGGCATAAAATACAAATAAAGAAAGAAAACCAATCGACCGAAATTCCTCAAAGAATAAGTCTCAGCTGGGTAGCTTTTGGCAAATTCGGATTCATTCTTAAATCCTGTAACACCCCCATAAATGTGAAAAGGAAAGTATACGAGTCGTGCATCCTGCCAGTCCGCACCTATGGTCTTGAAACTACCTCACTAACATGTAAAACCATTAACACACTAAGCTACACAACGAACAATGGAAAAGGCTATGTTGGGAATTAGTTTACGAGATAGAGTTCCAAATGAAGAAATCAGAAGAAGAACGAAACTAACGGATGTGACCCAACGAGCAGCGCAGCTAAAATGGGGCATACTGTAAGACATGGCGTAGAAAGGTGGACATACAAAATAACGACATGGCGGTCAAGAGAGAGTAAGAGAAGTGTTGGCAGGCCTCAGAAGAGATGGCGCGATGCCATCCAGAAGACTGCCGGAAAAAAACTGGACGGGGATCGCTACAGATAGACAGAGAAATGGAAAAATATTGTTACGGCTAGCCTAACAACCATCCGAACGTTTTTGTGTTACCCTATAAAACTAGCCGCCGCCGTGCCGCTCGCTTCCCTGTCTGTATGACTCATCGCCCGGCCGGTCGCGAAGTTTCAGGATCGCTGGAATTGTCTCGATGGCCTCGTCGAGATCATATAGAGTGGCCTCGGAATACTTCCCGAATATTCGTGATGGATTGGAGATTATATATAAGCAGACCTAAGGCCAATGTTAGTCAGTCGGAGAGTTCAGTTCAGTTCAGTTAATCATTGAGTGTTGAAGAGATATTAGTGGTAAAGTTATAAGAGTAGTATAGAGTGTTAAATTGTATACAGTGGTAGTGAATAAAGAGAGTATTAGTTGAAAATAGCAAAGTTGTAATTCTGTTAAGAACCCACGGGAAAAACGTAACAATATTGAAGAGGCCTACATTCAGGAGTGGATGAGGATAGGCTGATTAGAAGAAGGAGAAGAAGTGTTATGCAGACGGCTAGGTTGGCCCATAAGATCTTTGATGGTTACATCGCAATACCACTTGTCATGCTATTGCTTGAGAGTGAGCGTGCCTTTGTCACAACGGGCTTATCTGCAAGCTTTATTCCTTGCATCATTTACCATTGCACATAGTTGCCTTATTCGCCACATACCTGTCGAACTGCAAACTCTTTCTCAGAACAGGGAACTCTGAGTTCACAAGAAGACCAATTGCAGCCGGCGTCACCGTTCTGTCTCCCCAGCTGTTTAATTTGTACATAGCTGACATCTCCAGAATCGTAACCACGGACCTGGCATACGCTGACGATACAGCTATAATGGCCAGTTAATGTCACTTGAATGAATCAGCTTACTCCATATTACCACCGCTGGAAAATTAACATCAACGCAGCAAAACCTGAGCTTACAACTTTTGCTAAGAAGCACTATAATCATAACAATAATAAAATCATAACACCATTGTGTTTTAAAAACCAAAATATTACGTCTAAAAGAACAATAATCGGTATCACTTACGACGAAGAATTCATTTGAGATCTCACATAACCAGCGCAGCGTATCGAATAAGATTTTCGTCGCAAGGAAAAGCCTTCAAATAATTTTAAAACCTAACTCTGAAGCTCTATGACCAAATTAATTCTATACAAAGCAATTATAAGGCCTGCAATGACGTACGGTGTTTCGGTGTGGTGCCGGGCAAGCAGAACATAGATGCAGAAATTGCAAGTTCTGCAAAATTGGTTTCCAAGAGAAGTCCTTTCAGCGCACAAATTCACCAGGATCACTGATGTGCGCAACATGTCTGGCATAGAGTTAATTAATGATTTTATCGAGCAAATATCGACAGCATTCTTTAAGTTTACTATCGAAAGCTCACTAAACTCAACTAACAATCTTGCTAATTTACTAACAATCTCGCTAATTTGAGATTTGATTCAAGTTTATTGAACACGGGCCAATTTACGGAAAAGTCGCTTTTTCAACTTATGACACCTCTACGGGATAGCACTTTTCCAGGGAGTAATTCCTGTACAGCTTCCAAAGAATCACGTGATGTACGATACGTAGCGTCATTTTGCTGAAACCAACTCTCCTCGTTATGTCCTTCAACTTCTTATAATGATTGGTGGAAAAACCTTCGTATCTGTGAATTAACATTATTCGCTTTTTCTCTGGCATCTTCAAAGAATTATGGGCCAATTAGCAATTCAGCAAGACGGTGCTCAATTCCACATCTCACAGAGCACAATAAATTTATTGTCCGACTTTTGCCCTGAATACATTGACCCGTCTATGTGGCCACCAGCAGCCCAGACCTTAATCCTTTTGATTATTCCATATTGGGAATTCTCGAAGCAATGGCCTACAGTGGTTAGCAGTTTAAGACCACTGAAGAGTTGAAGGAAAGAATACAGTGCTTTTGGAATAATTTTTGTCAGAAAACAATAAATAAAATTGTCGACTTGTGGCGAAGGCGGATGGTGGCAGTAGTAAGGACTCGGGCCGGCCAATTCACAATATTATTCGGTAAATATTTACAAACATTTTTGAATGCATGGATTTTAATTTCTGAAATCGATTGAAATTTGATTACTAATAAGATGACATTAATTGTAGTACTTGGTTGTCGATGCTTGTTGATTGTGTAGAGTGTAGAGTATTAATCCTTTAATTTATCGGTGGTTCAATGTATAGAAAGTGTTAGTGTCAACCAAAGCCTGTATCTTAATGCCGTACTTTGCTGGCCTATATGTATTGTCACGACTAACAACCATCCGAACGTCGTTTTTGTGCTACCCTATAGAACTTGCCGCCGCGCCGTGCCCCTCGCTTCTCTGTCCGTAGGAATCATCGCCCGGCCGGCCGCGAAGTTTCAGGATCGCTGGACTGGAATTATCTCGATGGCCTCATCGAGATCATATAGAGTGGCCTCGGAATACTTCCCGAATATTCGTGATAGATTTGAGATTATATATAAGCAGACCTAAGGCGAATGTTAGTCAGTTCAGTTCAGTTAATCATTGAGTGTTGAATAGATATTAGTTGTAAAGTTATAAGAGTAGTTTAGAGTGTTAAATTGTATACAGTGGTAGTGAATAAAGAGAGTATTAGTTGAAAATAGCAAAGTTGTAATTCCACGGGAAAAACGTAACATTTGGTGTCAGAAGTCGGATTGTGAAGGGACCGGACTTGAGAAGTATTTCCCGAGGAAAGGAGAAGTACAAGTACGTCAACGAGACCGTTTGATTGGTGGATTCTGGTAAAATTTTATAACATTCTATGGTCAATACAAGGCAACAAACGGCGGAAATGGAGCAAATAAATAAAATGTTGGCCGATTTCATGGATAATTTAAATGCTGAGAGGCGAGCGGATCGGGAAGAGGATGAACGTAGAAGGCAAGTGGATCGGGAAGAGGATGAACGTAGAAGGCAAGTGGACCGGGAAGAGGAGGAACGGAAAAGGCAAGCAGAACAGGACCGGCTTCAGAAAATCTTACAAGACCAGGAAGATAAAAGGAAAGAAGAACAAGACCGGCTTCAGAAAATTTTACAAGATCAAGAAGATAAGAGGCAAGCGGAACGGGAAGAGGATGATCGTAGAAGGCAAGCAGAAAAGGACCAGCTTCAGAAATGGATGCTTGATGTGATTGTAGGCGAGCAAGGAAAATTACAGAAAATATTGGACGGGCAAAATGAGAAATTTGAAAAAGAAGTAGGTAACATACAAAAAGAAGTTGGAAATGTACAAAAAGAAGTTGGACATGTACAAAAAGAAGTTGGGAGTGTACAAAAAGAAGTAGGAAACGTACAGCAAGAAATGAGGAATCTACAAGCAGAATTTATCAGACTAAAAAATCAAGGACCCACCGAGAGGGTATTCGCCACAGGGCATAACATCAAACCTCCATCGTATGACGGTCAAACCTCCTGGACAATGTACAGAAGGCAATTTGAAGCCGCTGCTGTTGCCAACGGTTGGAATAACGAAGAAATGGCTACATCACTAGTGGTAGCGCTTCGTGGGTCTGCCCTGGAACTACTGCAGACAATTCCCATCAGCCAACAGGGGAAATATGACATACTTGTAGCTGTCCTGGAGAGACGATTTGGCGACCAACATAGAAGACAGCTCTATCAGGCACAAGTTAAGTCCCGACATCAGAAGCCTGGTGAAAACCTGCAAGAATTTGAGGCAGACATTAGACGTCTCATTCAATTGGCCTACCCGGGAGCGACAGAGGAATTTCAAGAGGAACTTGCTGCCCAATATTTCGTGGATGGTATTAGAGATCCAGAAACTCAGAAATGCTACGCCTAGCCAAATTTGATAATAGCAGCGAAGCTTTGGGTCGAGCCCTAGAAATCGAGGCGGCCTGTAATATCTCCAAGCCAAAAATCAGGGCCGTATCCATCCAGGAAGAAAAGCCGATAAACAGCTGTGAATTAACTGAGATGGGCGAAATTTTGAAGAAATTGACGGACGTTCTTCAGGCCACAGGGAGATTCCGGGAGCCAATTGAAGATAGGCCACGTAACCGAAATACATCAAGTCAGTGCTATAGATGTGGCAGGACTGGGCATTTCAAAAGAGACTGCCGAGTACAACTACGGTCTAGATCTCCATCCAGAGACGCTAGGGCCGCCAAGTCAAATCAGGAAAACTTCAATTAGTCAACATTGCGAGGCGGGTGTTGGCTAAAGAAGATAAAGCCCCCAGGATCATCTCCATAAAAAGCCTAGGAAAAGCCGCCGATAGTCTAACTATTACAGGAAAGATCAACGGAAGAGCCATAACCATTACTGTTGACACTGGTGCGGCGGTATCTTTGATAAGGTCCAACAGAGTAAATAGAGTAGAAGTCCTACCTATATCAAAGAATGTAGTTTTACGTACGGTTACCGGTGAGACAGCTGAAGTACTTGGAGAAATGGATATTGAACTTCAACTTGGAAGAATTAAATTACACCACACAGTGTTAGTAGCCGACATTGAAGACGAATTTATTTTGGGAATGGATCTCATTGGCCAACATGGATTCTCTTTTGACAGCAAGCTCAATCTTCTGAAGTTTGGCACCGAAGAGTTCATCCTTAACAAAACAGACAATGGCACACCGACTCGAGTAGTGGCGGCATGTACCATCAGAATAAGCGGAAATACAGAGCAGATCATTTCTGGGAAATTGGAGAAGGATTTTGGAGGCTGCATCGGACTTATCCAACACCACGATTTGCCTTGCAAACACCTCGTAGGCAAAGCACTAGTCAAAACCGACGGCGAAATACCGATAAGGATAGCAAATATTTCATCCAATTCCATCAAAATCAATAAAGGAGATGTAATAGCCACTTGCGAGCCGGTGCAGTGGGTAACCAGTTGCGAAACGCAGTCAGAAGTAACACTCTCAACATCACCTAAGGAACTCCTAGAACATTTCCAGAAGTCGTGGCAACATCTGTCTTCCGAAGAACTGAAGAGAGCTACACAATTTATCAAAGAGCAGAGCACAGCCTTTGAAAGGAAAAATGGCAATACTGGAAGAACGAACATCATAAAACATAAAATCGACACCGGGAGTGCTCACCCCATACGGCAGCATGCTCGGAGGTTACCGGTGACGAAGCAGCAAGAGGTTACCACATTAGTGGATAAAATGCTTGAAGATGGAATTATTGAAGAGTCATCAAGTCCATGGTCATCTCCTGTTGTCTTAGTCACCAAGAAGGATGGGACTACCAGATTCTGCGTGGACTATAGAAGGCTCAATGACGTCACCAAGAAGGACAGCTATCCACTTCCCAGAATTGACGACACGTTGACGACACTAGCAGGTTCTCATTGGTTCTCAACACTCGATCTAAAGAGCGGATACTGGCAAGTAGGCATTGACGAACAGGATAAGGAAAAGACTGCCTTCTCTACCGGAAGTGGTTTATATCAGTTTAAAGTTATGCCCTTCGGACTATGCAATGCCCCCGCTACTTTTGAGCGTCTTATGGAAGTTGTTCTACGAGGCCTCACTTGGAAGACATGCCTGGTCTATCTTGATGATATAATGGTAATGGGAAAAACTTTCGAAGAGCACCTACAAAACCTGCATGAAGTTTTTACTAGGATCAAGAATGCTCAGCTCTTATTGAATCCAAAGAAATGTTTTCTCTTCCAACAAAAAGTTGAATTTCTCGGGCACGTCGTGTCATCAGAGGGAATCCAAACTGATCAACGAAAGATAACAGCAATCAAAAACTGGCCTCGTCCTCGCGACAAACACGAACTGCGGAGCTTCCTTGGATTATGTACTTATTATAGAAGATTTGTCGAAGGATTTGCAAATATAGCTGTACCTTTACATAAGCTCACTGAAGAACGAGCAAATTATAACTGGGATCATAACTGCGATTCTGCGTTCAGGAAATTAAAAGCGGCTCTATGTTCTAGTCCAATATTGGGATATCCGGAACAAAAGGGTAAATTTGTATTGGACACAGATGCAAGTAACACCGGCATCGGAGCAGTTTTATCGCAAGTACAAGCAGGGGAAGAACGAGTTATTGAATACTACAGTCGAACACTTTCGAAACCTGAACGTAACTACTGTGTAACCCGAAAAGAGCTTTTGGCAATAGTACGGTCTGTTGAGCATTTCCATCAATATCTATATGGGCAAGAATTTCTGATAAGGACTGATCATGCAGCACTTAAATGGCTTTTGGATATGAAACAACCTGAAGGACAGGTAGCCAGGTGGCTTGAAAAGTTACAACAATATAATTTTAAGGTTAAGCACAGAGCAGGGAGATTGCATAATAATGCAGATGCTTTATCCAGAAGACCATGCGCGGATAATTGTAAGCATTGCCAAAGAGTAGAGCAACGAGAAGGAATTACTCCGATTAGGCAAACGAAATTTGAGGTTGATCAGCAGTGGACCACAGAGCAACTTAAAAAGGATCAGCTTGAAGATAGTGAAATAGCACTATTGCTAACAGCTAAAGAAGAACATCAACCAAGACCAAGCTGGAGCGAGATATCAACTAAAGGACTTGCTTTTAAAACTCTGTGGGCTCAGTGGGACTCCCTGGTGGTGGAAAATGGACTTCTTAAACGAGCCTGGGAAAGCGCCGATGGAAAAGTAGTGAAGACACAGTTAGTGGTACCAAGGAGAAAGATATCGGAAGTTCTGGAAGAAGTTCATAATGGAAAGTCCGGTGCTCATCTCGGAGTGAACAAAACGATTGACAAGATTCGCGACAGATTTTACTGGGTCAACTACTGCCA
>MU185760.1:70561-81242 GCA_016904865.1 Pissodes strobi | reverse complement strand
AAAGGAAGATCTCCCAAGATAACGCCAGTATGGGAAGGACCCTATACAGTCATCAAAAGAATTAATGACGTTGTGTATAGAATTCAGCGTAGTCCCAGAAGCAAACTGAAAGTTGTTCACCTCGACAGACTGAAAGCATACCACGGACATACAGTATCTGATCGGGACGATCAGGTTTAAGAGGGAGGCAATGTCACGACTAACAACCATCCGAACGTCGTTTTTGTGCTACCCTATAGAACTTGCCACCGCGCCGTGCCCCTCGCTTCTCTGTCCGTATGAATCATCGCCCGGCCGGCCGCGAAGTTTCAGGATCGCTGGACTGGAATTATCTCGACGGCCTCGTCGAGATCATATAGAGTGGCCTCGGAATACTTCCCGAATATTCGTGATAGATTTGAGATTATATATAAGCAGACCTAAGGCGAATGTTAGTCAGTTCAGTTCAGTTAATCATTGAGTGTTGAATAGATATTAGTTGTAAAGTTATAAGAGTAGTTTAGAGTGTTAAATTGTATACAGTGGTAGTGAATAAAGAGAGTATTAGTTGAAAATAGCAAAGTTGTAATTCCACGGGAAAAACGTAACAGTATTAACGGAATGAATACAGCGTCGGAACGATTCCAACTTTTCGTCTATGATTACATACACTCATTAGAGGTATAAGCAGATTGACAAACTGGTCAAATACTGCTCTTATAGGGGTAAAAACATGAACATTTTTGCAGACATAGTTGGCAGAGATATATTCATTTTTCTCCAAAAATCTTTTAAATTTCTTCCAGCAAGATAAAGTAAACCACACACTGCTTTGATTTCCACTTCATTTGTGTCATTATAATACTACTTGTCTCTGCAATTTGTAACTCTGATTTTTATTGCATATTTGGGAAATCTGAGAATATCTGGATATCAATAATTAACGATCAGCAATGAAGCCAATTGCTAGAATATCGTGCATTTCGCTTGAGACACGGCTTATAATATTTTCATCACTGGTTTGAACCCTAGTATTAGTGCAATCTTTGAACCATTTTGTGCCATCATTTCCTTTGAAATGTTTATCTCTATGTGCTTCATTATTATCTTGTTCTGTTTTAGATCTCTTATCATTTCCATCCTGTTCCACTTCCTGACTGGTGGCCCAGTTCATCTTCTTCATTTGTCTGTTCTTCCTGTTCATCAGTTTCTTAATCTGTATTACTTTATTGCGTACATTCTTATCATCATCAGTCGTCACGTCACTTCTGGTTTCTGCTTCAATATAACCTTCTTGTTCCGGCGTATCTTCATGTAGCCCGGTCCAAAGTTGTAAGAGACGTTTTGGTTCAGTTTCATAATATGTCACAAATGTGATCACAACTCACAAAACCACTTAATAGCAAAGCGCTATAAACAGTTGTCACGTAAGCGATGCGGTGGAGTTTATTACACCCTTAAATTAGTTTTAAACTCGCCAAAATCACAATAACAACTGAACTGCGTTTCGTATTAGCTAATAGCTAGAGGGATACCTAAGGGGAGGTTACTGAGACGTGTGGCCGGGCAAGCAGAAAAATACGCAAATAATAAGGCCCTGCAATTTTTCAGAACTTACCGTTAACATATTTGTTATGTTTATTAGTGCCAGATCTGTGTTAGTTGTAGAACTTTTGTAGTCCTCTAAAATAGATAATGTCTCTGACAATTCAGATTCTATGTCTACGTTCCTTTGAACCATATCCTCCTCCATTCTCTCCAAGCGTTGTAAAGTTGAATCAACTTTGCCCTGCAATTCAAATCATGCCTATTATTCTTTCAGCAACTATAAACGTAGTGTGTCAGATGAAAATGTACATAGAAATCATTACTTGCGCCACTGTGATAGTGTACATTAACTAGATTAAAGTAAGACGTTTGTCTGCAACCTGCATTTAACCTTAAAATAACGGGCCAAAGAATTTAAACCTCTATGTGTTTTTCATGAGAATTTTCAGACATGTTGGGATTAATTTTTAATAATTTAAACACTGTATTTCAAAAGGGCCGTAGAGTTGTTAAATGGTCGTCTACTTAAAGCTTGCAAGGATATGCACTAATATGACTAATAAAAAGTCCGTTGCGACAGTATTTGGCTTAACGATAAATTCAGATTTCCTAATTATTAGAATACTCTGCACTATTTCATAAGTTTGATTGCTGGTTGTGTATAGTGTGTATAGTACAGTGTGTTTAATTGTGTACAGTGTTAAGGAATAAAGGGAGTATTATTTCAAAATATTAAAGGTCGTGTGATATAGGGGATATTCAGGTGGTTTCATTTTTGCTATGGAATTTTGGTTTAGGTGTTAATTAAGCCTTCGAAGTTAGCCTTTTGGCTGTCACTGGATTTTTCAACATTGAAGAGATCATAGATAAAACCCAAGGTGTATAATCAATAAATCTAAATTTAAAATTGTCATATGGATATACCCTATGTCATAATATGACTATGTACAATTTGTCGTGACTGTAGTATCTAATATTAATGTCAAAAAGAAATTCTTAATGTCTGACAGAACCTATAAGTTTTTCAAATAATTCAAATTTGTAGGATAATCAGCAAAACATTATCTTAGTGCCAACATTTTATATGCAGGTATTTAGATCCGTCTTTTATAAGTATTTTGAAGACGTATGAAGTTTTAGGGAACGAATAAATGCGAAAATTAATTAATAATAATGAACCTTTTCAACCAAGGCTTTATTCTTTGCTCAAGTAACCTTTTACATGAATGTTATTTTGACTTCCAAGTGAATATAAGAATTAACTAATAATTTGTGTTTTAATTCTCGAGTATTAGTATTTACCTGAATTTTTTCGAACGCTAGCTCAAGCTTCCGATCTATATAGTTAAACCGATGGCTTAAGCCATCGTAGACGTTTTCTAATTTTCTGTATGTTTGTGTTCTCGTCACGTCGTCTTTGTAATTCTTCGTGCTAATATTTTCCGAAATTTTGTCCAAGTTTAACATCATCATGGATTCTAGACGTATGATTTTTGTATCCAGAGCCTCCAGTTTTCGATTATATTGGTCCATCTTGGACTTGAGAGTTTCGGAGAGTTGCATCGAGTAGATGTTGTCAAGGTTTCGAAGCCTATCTTCTATCGATTGCAGGATGCTTTGGAAGGTCTGTAAAATATGTCAATTTATAGGTCTAAAAAATGATACTTTTTTTAATAGATGTTTTGGTTCTGAGAAAAAATATTACTTGTAACATTTCTTGTTGACAATGCATGCAAATTATGGAATAAAAAGAAACAGAAAAGGAAAAGAAGAAAAAACAGAGTTAATACTGCTTGCGCCTCAAATGCAATAGCAGGCATGTCCCAGTGGTGTACTCAAAATTCCCTTAAATTAAATGTTAATAAGACCAATCGTCTTGTCTTTTCAAAAACCAATAATAATACTGAATCCTTACTTGTCAAATTTGAAAACAAATCTGTGCCCACAGCTGATTGGGTGCGATTTCTTGGGGTAACCATGGTTTCGAGCCTGAGTTGGGGGGGTCACATTAACACGCTGAACTCAAGGTTGTTTAGTGTCTGTGGATTGATTCGCAGGGTCAGGGATGTAGTGTATCTGAGGGGTTTACGTGTGTACTACTTTGCTCATGTGCAATTAATTATAAGTTATGGGATCTGCTTCTGGGGCTCGTCAAGGGATGCACCTAAAATATTTATAAGTCAGAAGAGGATTGTGCGTTGCATGCTGGGCAGGCATCCCAGAGCATCGTGCCGAGAGCTCTTCTCTGATCTTGATATAATGACCTGTATTTTCTCTCATTGGTCATGTTGGTGAAAAAAAATCCTAATCTTTTTATGAGAAATTATAACTTGTATGCTGGAGGTATGGAAATAATCATTCGGGGTCGTGATGACCTTCGGATACCTCCTCATGGGTCATCATTCTATGAGAAGGGTCCACATTACATGGCCATTTATGCCTACCAGCGGCTGCCACCAGAAGTTAAGGACATCTCGTCCATTAAAGCATTTGGAAAAGCGGTCATTCGATTTGGTAAGTCTAATTGCTATTACTCTTTTAGACTGACAGAATAATTAAGTGGATCATCTTATTAGTCTTCTTATGTTTTGAATGTCTTGTATTTTCATGTAGTCAGCTATTATTATAATTTTAAAATATTGTATATTAACTGTTGTATTCAGGAGCCTTATCATTTTGTCCTATCTTATGATTTATTACTGTTTTACTATTTTGTTTCATTGTATCCTATCTTATGGATTTTTACTGTTTTATTATTTTGTTTTTATATTGTTTATACTCAGGTATAGGTATAAGTCTACACTTTTTATTGTGTTGCTTTCATCTTCTTTTTCTCTTAGACGTTGCTTTGTCATATTGATTCATGACTTTGTTGGCAAGAAAGGATAATAAACAAACAAACAAACAACAAACTATTGTTTTACCGTAGACAACATCTACTATATGTAATATCTTGAATGAAATTTTCGCCCCTTGGTTTTAAAACTTCGTTGAATGGATTATCGTTTTTGTATTTTTTGGGGCATATCCTTTATATCCTGGTGAAATCTCTCACTCTGTTCTTCACTAACTGCTCTAAGATCCTGTGGAAAATAGTTCAAGTGCGAAAACAAGTAGTGCACTTTTAAACTCATATCGTACTCTGGCCCCTGAAAGTATGCCAACATATTTTTGACGATATCTTCGTAGTCTTCGCCTACGGTTCCTAATGAATTTTTTAATTACTTTCCTAAATGAAGCCCATGCATTTTTTCAACAATGATCATGGTGTTTTTAAAACCCTCGAGGCTTCAACTAAAATATCTCCCTTTAACCTGGCATGGGATAAGATTGAAAATTGTGTGCACAAGTATTTAAAACAGTGTGCGTTTTTGTCAAGAGCTTTTACGCGCTGCTTCATCAAGCCGAGTATGATATGAAGGGGAGCCAATAAAGCCTTCTTGGGATCAATTGTGCTATTTCTTATTATGTTTTTACTGCCAAAAGTAGGGTTTGTTCTAGAGGGCCGATGTTTTTGGGTTCAGACTCTCTCTCGTGCGCTTAAGCAGAAGAACTTCGCGTAACCCCCCTGGTAGACCTATCAACATATAATGCACCTTTAGGTTACAAGGATCCACGATGTTCTTGCTAATTGGCAACAGAAACCGCGGCCATTACTTTATCATTAGGGAGTGAAATGCCTTTAAGACTTTTACGTGAGTTAATAAACAATCGCCACTCTTCTCAGCACATTTTCTAACTAAGTCACTAATATTGTTACAATATACCAACGATATCTTTTGACTAAAGTATTGACTTAATTCTTTTTTATGGTTCCTAAAAACCGTTCTGATTTAGGTGCCAATAACAAATTTTTGTCTCGAAGTCTGGAAGTTGACAATTCCGCAGCATCCTTTGGAAGAAGCAAACTTTTTGAATTCAAGTCGTGAGTCACTTAAGTCAGAAACTGACATCTCTGATGCTGACGAAGGGAAGTTTTTCTCTCTTTTGCATGGGTAGGCATTGATGTCTGTGAGGAGGTGGCCGAATGGCATAGTTAAGATTAACGTAGAAAATTTGTTTCTTATTTATTTTCTGTTGAAATCTTGAACGTCACACATACAAAAATATCAATCGTCACTATAATTTTTGGGCTTTCACCACCATACCATAGGAATTTCAAAGCTTAAAAAATGTCTTCCTACCTGTTGTTCATTTTTTGTAATGCACACAAAGAGAACAAGCAATATGAGTGCCCAGGATTTTTCTTTACTCCAAAATAGGCATGATATGCGTTTTTCACAAAAGAAGTTATATTTTGCCCTTGCTTTGCCACACCATACTTATGTTGCATGTGGTAGTTACCTACTGCAGATAGAACAAAAGTTGTTTGGATTAGTTGCACAATGTCTTCAATGCATGTTTATTTTTTAACTTTAGCAAACGGCAAAACATAACACTTACAAGTAGTTTAAAACCTGAAGACAACCACTTTGAATATTAATATGCGAGCATGTTCGTTGTCAATAATGGGTGCATTGGCTTTTGCGCCTCGAGTTACAAGAAATCAGCGTTTTATTAGTATCCTTTAAGGGCAGATAATTGTATATTTATTTATTTATTTATACACACAGTACACTTCAGAATCATACAAATTCTAAATGGTACATTAAAACACAAATCATAAATCGATAAAAGCTATTTGAACACAATCTTAAAACATTAGTTGTCTCTAAAACTGGTAGAAATCGTGAGAGAACTCCAAGTGTAAACAGGTGTTCAGGTTCACCGATTCCACCGCCACATCTTGCAAGAATCATTCAGGCACCCCCGAGACCGGTTTCTACCCTGTTAGGCGTCATCAGTCGGGTTTAGCCTGAATGACTCCTGCAAAATGGGCAACTTATATCAGTGAACCCGTCGTCGGGTTGGTTGTCTCTTTAATGCAGACAGACTAACCAAAAAAATATCATAATGCGAAAAATATCTATTGCAATTACTCACTAGTCTATTGACAAACGCATTACAACCATAATTTGTCCGAAGCCTTTCTTCAAAACACAGTTGATGCTGTCTGGTCCGCCTTAGTGGCGCATGTAAAGATATTTTGTTTATATACATTCGCAATCAATTGCACCATTGACTATTTTGTGTAGAAATATTAAAAGAGCCTTTTTCCTGCGGAATTCTAAAGTTTGCAGACCACACAATAGCAGCCTAGTTTCAAAGGAACGGTCGTGGTATGGAAAATTAAATTTAAAGAGCAGGTATTTTGCGAATTTGTTTTGTACCCTATCCAGTCTTTTAATCTGACATTGGTAATGAGGGTTCCATATTACAGAACAGTACTCCAAAATACTGCGGACCAAACAGTTGTAGAGGGCTATCCGAACCTTGGTGTCATAAATATGCCTTGTGTTTCGCTTTTTAAAACCCAATAACCGCCTTTAAGAATGATGTTTATTTTACAATAAATGACAGATTAGTATCAAAAGTGACACCAAGGTCGTTAAAATGCGATGCAAGTTCTAAGCTTACATTGTTAATAAAATACGACGCATTTTGTGGTTCATTACATTTAAAAAATCGTAAAACCTTACATTTGCTTACATTAATCTTTAAATAATTATTATTACACCAGCGAGCGCACGAAATTATCGAGGTCCAATTGTAGATGTTTCTTACCAGGGACGACAACAGGATACAATTTTAAGTCGTCTGCATATAGAATACAGTAGGAATTCTGAAAGCAACGCACAACATAGTTTATAAAACGTACAAACAAGATAGGACCAATATGCGAACCTTGAGGAACACCCGATGTTACCAACACTTCGTTGGAAACTGCCCCACATACAGCAACACGTTGGGTTCGTAGAGTTAAGTATGCTTTTATCCAATCCAGATACATGCCGCGGCCACCAATATCAAAAAGCTTTCTTAAGAACAGTTGATGACCAACACTATCAAATGCCTTTGATAAGTCGGTATACACAACATCAACCTGGTTTCCGGCTTCCACTGAGGAAGACCAGAAAATTGTGATATACAGCCAAGTTAGTTGATGTTGTTCAGCTATTATGTAATGTTTATATGTATTAAGGAGTGCCCTATTTTTTTATTCACAAATTTTCTGTTTATTTATTTATTAGTGTTGCTTTTTCGCAACGCCGGCGCCGCGCCGGGTTTAAATTACTCAGGTCACCATAAATTTGCATTAAATTTGAAAATTCAAGATGTCTGAATTTTCTTCTTCGTCGAAGTCGACACGTTGGGGTATTCAACAAAATGTGTCGTATAATACAATTATCGAAGAATCGACGATCATTCAGTTAACCAGTGCCAAAGTATATTTAGCTTCACCTGATCCACATGAATTGACTGATGAAGGTAGTGGTGAAGAAGGTTTTGGTGGAACATTTGACATTTTGAGTAAAGGCCAATTACAGTCAAAGGCAGCAGCCATCATTGATCTACTTCAAGGAGAACATACTGAAGGATTGAAAAGGCCGGGTGGAAACGCCTACATGCCCTGCTTCAAATATTAAATTTTTTTCTAGTGATTAAGAGAAACAGTTCGCTGTGCTTCTCAAAAAGGATATAGGATAGAACTAGGTGATGATGAGTTCAAAGTTTTTATAGGTATTTTCCCTTAGCATGGATGGAACGGGTTTTACGCAGGCGAAGAGAATGTATCGGCCAATAAACCAGACAGGTATGCAATCCTTTTATAACTCTGTAAATTACATGTCTTGAAATTTTATGAAATTTAATAATTTTATGAAAATCCTGCATGATGCATATCTGGAATCTTTTCCTGAAAAATTGTATAATATAAGATCAGATCACATAGTGAGAACTCACCAGTGATCGTCTCAAAGCCATGAGGGATCAGATGCACTTTTTTGGTGAACTAAAAAGAAAATATAACGACTTGATTATTTCCAGAGACTTGTGTGGACCTGTTGACTGGCTTTGGCGTTACTCCCCCACCTATGAGCTTTACATTCTCGGAGGCCACTTTCAATGAAGTCCGAGATATAATGAACAATTTAAAAATCAAAACTAGTAAAGATATGATATCTACGGTTTCAATGTTAAAATTATAATATCCATTAAACATATCTTCATAATAGATACCACTCACAAAAGTCATCAACTTATGTTTTGAGGAAAGAATGTTTCCATCAGCTCTGAAAAGAAGGGTGATACGCAACTGTCCTCGAATTACAGACCCATGTCACTCCTTCCAATAATCTCAAACATAATAGAGAAATGCAAGACTACTAGAGCTACAAAGTTTTTGAGGATTGTAATATTATCTCGGAATGGCAGTTTGGGTTCAGGGGTGGTAAAAGTACAGTACAGATGATATTGAAACTGATCTCGGATATTATGGAGGCATTTCAGGGCAAGCAGTTTGATGCGGTGTTATTCTGTGGTGCGGTAACCATGACATCCTTCTGCGAAAACTTGCTACTTAGCTGGTTTCTCATGAATGGATTGCTGCTGAACGCGGATAAGACAACAGGTGGCATTCTCCATGAGAAATACTGAATCTTCCGGTGGTGCTGATGGAGCTAGGTTTCTGGGTGTGTAGATAAGATACATGGAGTCGAGATTGCAGTGGGGGACACATATAGATAGTAACACCAAAAGGCTAGGCAATGTACTCTTTGTTCTACCTAATATGACAAACAGTGTTTAACAGAAAATTTAATAACAGCATATTAAGATCTGTTTCACTCTCATATTACATATGCAATTCTGGTATGGGGTTACTCAGCGAGATCTTGTAAAGTGTTTGGTTTACAGAGGAGAGTGGTGAGGCTGCTGGCTGGCCTTGGTTACCGGGACGATTGCCGGGGGCATTTGGGCAACTGAAATTCTGACTTTTGGTTGGTAAAATTTTACCACTCAAAATCTTTTACAATAAGTTGGAATCCATCTTATTGCAACATAAATTTTATTCTTTTCAAGAATTTTGGGACCACAGATTTGAGTGTGTTAAGTAGGTTTTAATTTGTTGCATTTCCGATATTTTAGTATGCAGTTTAGTTTGTGTATGTGTTTTATTGTGACTTAATGTTTCTTTTCCTTATGCTAGGATTTTGCACTTTGGTGCTGGCAATTGCATCTTAATAATGCTGATTTTTTTAACATGTGCTCTATTGTGTGCTTTAACGTTTCTTTTATTAAACCGTATGTTTTTTTCCTGACGATTGTAAACATTGTAACATGTACTGGCATGAATAAATGAATTTGAATTTGAATATTGGTTAGTAATGTTAACTCCAGGAGGCATATGTAAAGAACATTATGATTTCAAATAATATGCAACGTAACAGGTTTGAAATCATAATGAAATTCATTCATTTCAATAAGAATAAACACATAATATATCGAACGGCTTAAATATGTAAGCCTCTTCCTTAAATTGAAATGATAAATAAATATTTTTTTGAACATGCTATTGGGGAAACAGAATCTGGAATTCAAAAATAAAATAATATACAGAGGTTTCCATTTAAAAAATGGAAGTTTAGTTTGATATATAACAATGGTGCACCCTGTATTTTCACAAATATTTTTAAAATTTGCATTTATATTTTCCTTGTCAAGGGAATCAAAGACTGATTTATATTTACGTAATTTTTTAATGCCGCTATTTTTCAGGATTTTTTCTTAATATTTACTAACGTTTTTGATATTTTAGTCTCATGATCTATACTCTCATAAAATTCAACATCCATATAGGCAATCAAACACAGAAAGTTGGTAATAATTTCCTGGTAAAGCGAATTATCTCAAAAACAAATATCTGTATCTCGCTTAATTATTTGGATCATGTGAGGCGTTAAGCATACAAGAATGACGTTTATTACCCTATAAAGAAACGTGCCGTTTTACTGCAGTTATCACTTCGTAAGTACATTTTACGACCTATTTAACGGAATAAAGTTGCAGTAACGACCAGCTGTGTTTGTCAAAAAGAAAAGACACAATTTTAACATCATTTTTAACTTTCTACATTTTGAAAACGAATTGACGGATTTACATAAGCTTTCAGATCTTGAGATTCCGTCTTATTGAGATTTCACGTCAAAGTGCCACTTCGCGCCCCCATATTTGTTTGGAAGCAGAAATTGAAAATGCTTACGCTGTTGCATTTGCG
>MU185760.1:51286-70161 GCA_016904865.1 Pissodes strobi | reverse complement strand
ATTATGGTAGTGGCACACAAGTAACGGGAGATCATATAGCACTCGACGAGCGGTGTGTGTGCGAAGATGTGATAGAGGTATGTGTTTGATTAATTAGATGTCTTGGGAGTGAGTTCCACAGTGATGCAATGCGCCAGATAAAGGAGTCCTTGCAAAGCAATGTTCTAGGTGCTTTCAGTTGTACGGCGAACGGATGTGCTCTTGCCGTCTGTCGCGACTGTCTGACAGGCGTTGCTGTGGGCGGGATGGAGGAATGCTTCCCATACCTCTCTAACTGCAGTCGTCAATTCTTCGAAGTTTTGAAATTATTGCTCTTTTTGATTTACTTTTAGTTTCATTCTGCTCCACACGTGTTCAATTATTACATTCATGTCGGGCGACCTAGCAGGCCAATTAATTCGCTCAATAGCATTATCGTCCACCAGAATCAAACCTTCGCCAAAGTTCTGAGGAAAGGGAACGGCAATCTCATTCACACACGTCACGATACCTAAGGCCTTTCATACCAATCAAAATTACCAATAAGTTTTGCCATTCCTCATTACTCCACCCCATACAGTCACACTTCCTCCTCCAAACGGCACTCTAGCTTCCATATGTTCTTCAATATACCGCTCCTTTCCTTTCTTTCCGAACTAACATTCGCCCACCCGGTTCATACAGTGCAAAGCGACATTCATCAGCAAACATGCAACATCTCCATTCTGCTATTCCCCGGTTCAAATGTGCTTGAGGCCATATTCTTCGAGAAGCTCGGTGGACAGACTGAAGAGACGGACACGCAGCACGTCTTCTGGCAATTAAACCTCGCTCGTGCAAACGGTCTCTGATGGTAGCAGTCGACAATACTGTTTCCGTTGTCTCTTGTCTCGCCTTTACTTGTATCGCATTTAGAGTTCTTCTCCACCTGACAGATCGTACATCTTTTGGGACCACATTGCCGAACTTTTCTATATAGTTGAGTATTAGGGCTTCTTTCTATTGTCCTTTGAACTGTGGATCTTGATGTCCCCACCAAGTCAGCGATATCTTGTAAACTCATTCCCCGTTGGCGCACTCTGTTTGGAATGGGTATCTTTTTTAATGAGACCCTCTTAAATTGCATTATGAAACTTACCGCATAATGTTTGTTAACTCATTTAGGATAAACTGCGCAATGAAAAATATTGCAAGATTACACTTATTCAGATGACAATTACTGTCAGTATTTTCAGCTTTGTTTCCATGGTTTTTGTTAATCTACTTTTTTCCACAGCCAACTAATTCCACCAGATTGCAGCAATTAATACATAAATTAATAGCTGACTTAATATAGGGACGTCAAGATTCACATTTTGAAGGAGCTAAAATTATGGCACTTGTGCGTACAGAAAAGCTAGATAATAAGATAAGGAGTTCCACATGAAATGAAAGAGCTCCAAGGGATTGATAATCTTTATAATTTTATATAATGCGGACTTTTTGAAAATGCCCCGTAAATTTTCTCCAAACAAAAAAATACAAAACTGCCAAATACGTCCCGAGATATCGACCAAAACTCCTAAATGTGATTACGATGAAAGTTCTGGAATTACTATTGCAACAGGTGCAGACAATTAAAGTTTTAAATTTTTACATTGTATTGTTTCACACCCTGCATAACACTGAAAATGACTTTTGATTGAAGATCACTACATCAAGCCATTGATACAAGAAATAATGAAATTTGAGAATCGGCTTTATTTTTAAAAATCGGCTAGGGCGTTTTCGAGATACAGTCTCCTACAAATGACGATAAAATTAGTTGGATCGACTAATTACGCGAGCAGTTTATAATACATTTTCTAAATTTTTTAACTTTATGCTCAGTTTTGTCTATATTCAGCCTTGAAAATTCTTGGAATAGGAGATAACATATTTTGCATGCTGAGTGAGACTAAGAAAATGAGGAAATTAATCTGATAGATTTTTAGATGTTGGTTTATTTGGGGGAAAACACCAAAAAAAAATAGGTTTCTTAACCTTAAATCGTACTTTCGTTGCATTTTTTCTAACTAGAAAGCCAATCCGGTTATCTGTAGATATACAGAAAGTTTTGTAAATTTAAAGAAACGAATAACTGACTTTGTCTTCTAACTGTGATTTTAATCTTTTTAACTAAGATTTTGTTTGTTGTACTTTTTTTATAGACATTTTTGTCTCACTAATATACTTAGTTTAAGACACACAAACATTTTCGAAAAAAATTGGAAAAAATTGAAAAAAACGTAAAAAATTGTTCGAAAAGTACCGGGTGTCCCAAAATCGAGCCTCATCATTGGGATCTCGGAAACTAGAAGAGATACGAGGTCGGTTAAATGGACGCAAAGTTGCGCGGTTTGATGCTGATCATGATGCCACCTTACAAGTGTAAAAATTCCGAATACTTCCGAAGATTTTTGGAAAAAACCGAATATTCGCGATTTAATTTAAATTTTTTTTTGACTCTATTTGAATAGATATAACGAAATACATTTGACATTTTCATTGCTACTTTTTCTGTTCTTCAAGATGGTGTTATCAGATTTTCAAGCCGACGTTTCGTCTTTGAGCTGCCATTATCAACTTTGTTTTTTTAAATAAGGCCCTGAATTTTTTTATTACGGATTTTAAGAGCTTCTAAGGTCCCAAAACCAATGATGTATGCACTTATTCGAAAAATTTATATTAGTGACATTTTCCATAAGAACTCATGCGTTAGAAAGAGATAGATCATAGATTTGTAATAGGATTAAAAGCAAAAACCTTTTTTTACGCATTAACGCTTTGCATAAATAAAGCTTAAAAACTAACATAAGAAGTGGTTAATAAATAATATAATTATTAAAGTGTCAACTCTCAAACCATAGGCTCTAGGCTATATTTTTAGCAATTTACTTAACTAAATAGTTGTGTGGGATTAGATTTGGAACAAATAATAAATATTACATTCCCATTGTTGTATCGCACTTTTTCCAAAAAATCATTTTAATAATTTTTTAATGTTAAGATCTTACCAAAAATCTGTTTTCTGTCTCTCTCTAACACATGATTTCTTATGAAAAATGCCATTAATATGAATTTTTCGAATAAGTGCGATACATCATTGAATTAGGACCTTAGAAGCTCTTAAAATCCGTAATAAAAAATCCAGGGCCGTATTTAAAGAAACAAAGTTGATGATGACAGCTCAAAGACGAAACGTCGGTTTGAAAATCTGATAACACCATCTTGTAGAACAGAAAAAGTAACAAAGAGAATGTGAAATTTATTTTGTTATATCTATTCAAATAAAGTCATAAAAAAATAAAAATTAAATCGCGAATATTCGGTTTTTTTTTCAAAAATCTTCGGAAGTGTTCGGAATTTTTAAACTTGTAAGATGGCATTTTGATCAGCATCAAATCGCGCAACTTTGTCTCCCTTTAACCGACCTCGTATCTCTTCTAGTTCCCGAGATTCCATTGATGAGGCTCGAATTTGGGACAACCTGTACATATAATAAAACGAAATAAGAAAAAATATATAAAAAAAAGTTAGAGAAACACGGTTTTCGGCGAAAAAAAGGCGAAGGAGTCCACCTACGAGGCCGGGAATGGCAAAAATGGGAAGAAAAAATTGCTTGTTGAGAAAAAAACCAAATATTTTTAAAAAATGTGACACAATTGAAAAAAAAGTAAAAAATGTTCGGAAAGTTAATAAAAGTATTATGAAACGAAATAAAAAAAAAAATACAAAACGAAAGATTGGTCGCAAGTTAATAAAAGTATTATAAAACCAAATAAAAAAAAATAATAAAAAAAGAAAACATTGTTCGGAAAGTTAATAAGATTATAATAAAACGAAATAAAGAAAAAAAAATTAATAGAGAAAAGTTAGAGAAACGCGGTTTTCGGCGAAAAAAAAAGTTGAAAAAAAGGAAAAAAAATAAAAAAGTGTTGAAACCGGAGGCAAAAGTTGAGAAAAAAGCCCCAAAAAACGAAAACTAAATTCCTTATATCTCTTTCAGAAGTTTCACTTCAGTTGTGTGCTTATAAAGGTGAGGCACATAATTTTTTTATTTTTCTTACCTGTTTTACATATTATGTAGATACTTTAAAACAATGTATTTAATTTTTTTTCCAGAAATTGGGGCGCACCCCCTGGGTATGACGATGTTTTACTCCCCTTCCCTAGAAAAGTTGCCTAGATCCGCCTTTGTATGTACAGGGTGGCTCGAATTCGTGTCTATGTATGGGGAACTCGAAAACCGTAAGAGATACAGTGTCGGTCAAATTAAGGCAAAGTTGCGCATTTAGGTGCCTAACAATATGCCGTTTAGAAAGTTTTAAAATTCCGAGTATTTACGGAGATATCCGGAAAAAAACGAAAATTTCAAAAATCGTTTTATTTTTTTCCTGGGCTTATTTAAAAACGGATTTCAAATCTAATTGCACTTTTGCATTGCCACTTTTTCCGCTCTATCCAATGATAATATCCAGTTTGAAATCCGACGTTTCGTCTTCAAGGGATCATCATCAACTTTCTTTTTTTAAATGCGAACTTTAATTTTTTTTATCGTTTTTCAGATGGTATTGGCGCTATTAATATGATTATGTGTTTTTATTTTTTTTTATTTTTTTTTTATTTTTATTATTTTTTTATTATTTTTATTTTATATATTTTGCTGTTGCGTAATTTTAAATAATTTAAGGTAGGTACTTTTGAAATTTTCATATTCTATAAAAATATTTTATTTGTTTTTTGTACTAAGTGGAGCCCGTATTAAAAATAAAAAATAGTAAATTTTTTTTTTACGAGAATATGGCCATGAACTATTAGTAAAACAAGTTGCTTAGTGCAAAGATAAGATATTTTCAACTTTTAACCAATTAAAATATTTATTTAATAGAGAACATCAACAATTTATAATCATACTACGTGATGGTATCTTTTTTATTATTTATAAGCAAAATTCCAATAGGTTTTTTTTTTCATCAAAGTACCTATAGTATCACGTAGTATGATTATAAATTGTTGATGTTCTCTATTAAATACATTTTTTTAATTGGTTAAAAGTTGAGAATATTTTATCTTTACAGTAAGCAACTTGTTTGAGTAATTGTTCATAGCCATATTCTCGTAAGAAATAATTTTACTATTTTTTATTTTTAATACGCTCCAATTTTCCATCCACTTAATACAAAAAAACAAAATAAAATATTTTTATAGAATATAAAAATTTCAAAAGTACCTACCTTAAATTATTTAAAATTACGCCAAAGCAAAATATATAATTAAAAAAATAATAATAAAAATTAAAAAAAAAAAAGAAATTAAAAAAATAAAAACACATACTCATATTAATAACGCCAATTCCATCTGAAAAACGATAAAAAAAAAATTAAGTTCGTATTTAAAAAAAGAAAGTTGATGATGATCCCTTGAAGACGAAACGTCGGATTTGAAACTGGATGTCATCATTGGATAGAGCGGAAAAAGTGGCAATGCAAAAGTGCAATTCGATTTGAAATCCGTTTTTAAATAAGCCCAGGAAAAAAATAAAACGATTTTTCAAAATTTCGGTTTTTTTCGTATATCTCCGGAAATACTCGGAATTTTAAAACTTTCTAAACGGCATATTGTTAGGCACCTAAATGCGCAATTTTGCCTTAATTTGACCGACACTGTATCTCTTACGGTTTTCGAGTTCCCCATACATAGACACGAATTCGAGCCACCCTGTACAGGGTGGCCCGTTCAAGAGGGGCGTATACCTTATCTCGAAAACTACGGGGGTTGCAAAAAAATTTAAATACAAAAGTTGTTTCTTGTAAAATGATCTTTATTTTGTTTGCATTTTTTTAATTGTCACTTTTTTATACACAGGGTCGTTACATATGATGCATATGATGTATAATGTTATACCTCTAGAGTTAGTAGTTTCACAGCTATAAACAGTTGAAAATTAATTCGGTACTTTGGCTAATTTTCACTTTGGTAGCAAGAAGATGAGAGATGGAGTAAAATGAACTGCACATTCATGTCTTAACTTTTCAAGAGCTAGCTGACGGTACTAACTGGCAGGTGGTACCAAATCTGGTACCTCGGTAGGTACCATCAGTTAGCACCGTCAGATAAGTCTTGAAAAGTTAAGATAGGAATGTGAAATTCATTTTACTCCATCTTTAATGGTCTTCTTACTACCAAAGTACCGAGTTTCAACTGTTTATAGTTGTGAAACTACTAACTAGAGGTATAACATCATACATCAAATATGGTTAGAGTTTTAAGTAGAATCCAAAAATTTTATAAAATATAGGGTGTTTCATTTAAAAAAAATTTGAGTTTGTTTGACCACCCTGTATATAAAAAAGTGGCGATTAAAAAAATACAAAAAAAATAAGATCATTTTACTAGGAACAACTATTGTGCTTAATTTTTTTTTGCAACCCCCGTAGTTTTCGAGATTAGGTATAGGCCCCTCTTCGAGTCTATGTATGGGGAACTCGGAAACCGGAAGAGATTCAGTGTCGGTCATATTAGGGCAAAATTTCGAATTTAGGTGCCTAATAATATGCCGCTTAGAAAGTTTTAAATTTCCGAGTATTTCCGGAGATATTCGAGAAAACCAAGATTTTGAAAAATGGTTTTAATTTTTTTTGCTGGGCTTATTTAAAAACGGATTTCATATTGAATTGCATTTTTGCATTGCCACTTTTCCGCTCTATTCAAGTTTGGAATCGTTTTTCAGATGATATTGGCGTTATTAATATGAATGTGTTTTTAATTTTTTTATAATTTATTTTTAAATTTTTATTTTGATTTTTTTTTAAATTACTTATTTTGCTTTGGCGTAATTTTAAATAGTGTAAGTTACTTTTGAAATTTTTATATTCTATAAAAGAATTTTATTTTGTGTTTTGTGTTAAGTGGAGCCTCTATTTTTTTAATAAAAATAAAAAATAGTAAAATAAATAAACAGGATTGTTTATATTTTTTTACTTCAAAGCGAAATAAATAATAAAAAAAATTAAAGTGAATATTAAAAAAAGCAAAAAAAAGTAATAAAAACACATATCCATATTAATAACCTCCATATCGTCTGAAAAACGATCACAAAAATTAGAGTTCGTATTTAAAAAAAGAAAGTTGATGATGACCCCTTGAAGACGAAACGCCGGATTCCAAACTGGATTACCACCATTGGATGGAGCAGAAAAAGTCCAATTCAATTTCAAATCCGTTTTTAAATAAGCTCAGGAAAAAAATTAAACGATTTTTCAGTATTTCGGTTTTTTTTTCGGAAATACTCGGAATTTTAAAACTGACACTGATACACACACTACGGTTTTCGAGTTCCTCATACATAGACTCGAATTCGAGCCACCCTGTAGCCGTGAGTAGGTACCGTATGCAAATTAATAAACAAAGAAATTTTAAATTGCTTCAAATATTGGTTATAATATTCGGAGACCCTCTGTTTTATTTTTTTTACCGAATCAAGGATTAAAAAGTGAGATGTTCATATTGCAACTAATTTCATAATTTCTTTATTCGGCAGATTGTAGTTAAATTTTTCTCAAATTGGAATAATTTACCTATAACAATTTTAGATATATTACACAATCATATAATTTGCCAATAATATTAAATAATAATAATAAAAATAATATTCTCAAATTGAAATTGTACGTACCTGCTGTTGCACCGAATTTTGAAACCTATTGACGGCACTGTGCAGATTTAAAGTAGCTTCTGGCATACTAAGCACAACCGTCGTTTTATACGCTAAGCTAAACAGGAAAACTTCGCAAATCATGGTAAGATACAACATTTTAGTTCGTGGAGTAAGTTTTACTAGATATTTTGTTACTTAAACTTTTTAGTTGGGCAACACGATTAAAAACACTTAAACGTAAATATCACAGGTCATTGCAGACACAACCAAATGTTTAGAGTAACACTTTGCAAAATGATGTCGCGACAGAGGCAGCATGGTTTATGTCTTCCCGGCGATGTAAACATGCACTTGACCATAACTTGACACTTCAACAGAACCCCCGAAGTATTATGTCATCGGCGTGCGTAAGAGCCAAGAGCCAGACCGCCCAAGAAACATCATAATTACGGCTCATGTGTCGCACGACAAGGTACGGAAAACGTGGTACCACCGGGTCTGCTTTGGGTGGTATTGCTTACATTACAATGCCTCTTGGCGCCGCATCTTCCTGATAACGTGTGATGACTTAATTTATAACGCACGGAAGCTTAATAGCGCTCAAGATTGTATACTATATAACAAATGCGTAAAACGGCATAAGCAAAACGAGGCGAAAATAATTTTCTGGGCAAGTCAACATTGTTTAATAAAACATTAATTATTGTATGCATTCTAGTACGTATTTGCATAGGCAAATTAGTACTCTCAATGGGTAATTGTATTATTTATTATGCGCATAGTACAGGGTGGTTATCCATATTTTGACCAATTTAGATCTCATATAACTCTTAAACGAAAAAAGCTATCGAATTCTGGTTTTCAAATTTAAAAAGCCGTGGATTACACCTGGCATTAAAACTTCGTCTATTAATTTAAGAGTGGTGCATACTTTGAGAAAATACACCGCCAATATATATTTTCACACTTATTTCAATAATTACAGAAGGATTTACATACTAACAATAAGAAACGCTAAACAAAAACACTATAGGGATATAATTGACAGATCTCATAATAAAGTTAAAGGAAAAATTGGAAAATTTTAAACGATCTCAGAGGTAACTCAGTCAGGACACATCAAATTGAATTTGATGAAAATTCACTTAACCATTTTTTACTGTACAGGGTTATTCATTTTAAAGTAAAAATGGTCTTTTTTTTAACTTCCCTGTATTTTTGTAAAAAACGAAAATAGCCATTTGATGTATTTTTTCCGTAGAATTCAAAAATCTCACCAAAAAAACATTTCAATTAAAAACAAAATACTTACAGCGTGGTTGTCATATTTTTTAAATGGAATACCCTATATATTTTTATACCAATGGATAGAGCTCTTTACAAGGAATTCACTGATATAGGGGTTGCTGGGTTTATTTCCAGCGGTTTTCTTACAATTAATTAAAAACAGTCCCGTAAGAACATCATTTTTAAAGGATAGTTTTACCTGAAAAAGCTAGATAGGTATCATTTTACTTTTGCATCTATTATATTTGCAAAGTTTTATAATGAGGTTTTCATCAAAAGTGGAGAAAATGCCAGCGAAACTCGACGAAGATACATTACAAATTTCCACCGAAATATATCGGTGAAAACAATTTTAAATCTTAAAACCTTATTTGAAGAAAGAAAATCGTTACATATCAGAAAAAGGACTAAAGTAAGGAAAAGGAACCGGGATCGAGCTATTCTAAATTATTTTACCCGGAATCCCATGAATTCGATTCTTGATGCACTCCGAGACTTACGGTATGGTCCTGCAAGAAGAAGAGTAACCTTTGCGACTATTCAGAGAACATTGAAATATTTTAAGTATGCCCCATATCGCATCCTTCCAGTGCAGCATTTAACACTTGAACAAAAGCAACTGCGCTTCCAATTTGTTTCTCAAATTTTAATCCGAGAACAAGGTAATGATCCTGCACTATTTCAAAGAATTCTTTGGACGGATGAAGCCAGATTTACTACATCGGGCATGTTTAACCGACACAATACGCATTATTGGGCAGCAGAAAATCCCATGAAATTTCAAGCTATTAAATACCAAGGAAGTTCTTCTCTTAATGTCTAGTGTGGTATATTTAACAACAGAACTGTCGGGCCAATATTTTACGAGGGATCCTTAACTGGCGGAAGATATCTCGATCTTCTTGAAAACGATATTGAGAACATTTTAGAAGAGTTGCCACTCTAAACTTATCGCAATATAATTTGGCAACAAGATGCGCCAAGTTTTGCAATTTCTTAACCAACGTTACAATGAGTGGATCGGACGTTGTGGAACTATTAGATGGCCCCCTGATAGCCCCGATATTACAATTTTGGACACCTTTCTATGGGGCCACTTGAAGAATGTTGTTTACGAAAACAGGAATGCAAACACGGAAGAAATTAGAGGACAAATTGTAAATGAAATCGATCGTCTTAACCAAGAACCCCAAATAATATTGACGAGTTTAGAAAGGTTAAGGAGGGGATACCGATCATGTTTCGAAAATAATGGAGGCCATATAGAACATTTAAATTATTAACATTATTTTTATCGTTGTCAAATAGTTAGTATGTGTTGTTACTATTACGTTTTACTTTGGATTTTATGTTAATAATTAATAATTAAGGTTTTAAGATGTTGTTTTTTGATGTTTGACTTTGACAAATAAACACCTATGATACCTATCTAGCTTTTTCAGGTAAAACTATCCTTTAAAAATGATGTTCTTACGGGACTGTTTTTAATTGTAAGAAAACCGCTGGATATAAACCCAGCAACCCCTATATCAGTGAATTCCTTGTAAAGAGCTCTATCCATTTAATCCACCAATATATAGGGTATTCCATTTAAAAAACATGACAACCACGCTGTAAGTTTTTTGTTTTTAATTCAAATGTTTTTTTGGTGAGATTTTTGAATTCTACTGAAAAAAAACCTCAAATGGCTATTTTCGTTTTTTACAAAAATACAGGGAAGTTAAAAAAAAAGACCATTTTTACTTTAAAACGAATAACCCTGTACAGTTGCGGAAAAACTAACAAAAAATTTGGTATCTCATGTTGATCCTCTATCACGTTCAACATAATATTAGAGATTCCGTTTACTTGTCACACACCTACCGGGATGAATTAAGGGGATTCATCAGCAGTATTTTTTTTGTTCCCGATTTTCTTTGTTAATATGCATAATAAAGAAAATTAGCCAAGTATAAAACTCGCTTAGAATTACTGAATCTAGGGCAGTACAGTGATAAAAAATTTAATTTCTTAATTTTAGCTTTTAATATATTAGGAGAAAAAAATAACAGAAAAAATAAGTCTGTACGACCCTAGTGGATCATAATCTAGACATATTGATAAAAGAAAAAAAAATTTCGATCAAATAGTTTGTCCATAATCCTGGAATAAAGATTTTGAGACAAAATCGCTGATTCGACATGCCCCCTTGTCGCTCAAATACATGAATTTATTTAGAATTATTTCTTCTGGTAAAAGCTGGCATCGGCGCGAGGCCACGTGGTGTGTGTCTGTTGTTTACAACCTGAGCCGGTCGGGCGATCGCTCGCTGGACGAAACCAGTTTTCAGAAATATAATATTTGGGATTATTATTTATTTTTTGTGACTGTTCTAAATGATATTGTAGCCGCTTCACAAACTTTCCACAGATATAGGTGGCGCATTAGTGTAACAAAGACCCGTACAGAGATAAAAAAATGTTAAATACAAAAATTGTAAGATATGTTGTGGTAAATATTGTGAAAATATTTTCAATTATACAGGGTGCTTTATATAAAATCCTGTCGTTCGTTTTTTGAGTTTTTTTAATGGAATGTATATTATTGCACATTTAGATTCTGCATGAAATTCTAGACACATTTCGTGAATAATGCCCTATATCTATCCCCAAGTTTTTCGAAATATTGACAGTTGAAAATCGGCCAACTACCATGTTTGACAGGCTGTACAGGGTTATCCAACGAGGACTAGACAAGGCGATTTATTTACTTTCCCTGTAATTTTATAAAAAAAAGCCGAAATAACCATCTTATGTAATTTTCTCCCGCGAATTCGGATATGTTTAGCAAAAACCAATTGAACTAAAGGTCACTTTGATATATTTTTTAAATGGGATGCCATGTATATTATTGCATATTTGGATTGTGCGAAAAAGGCTAGACATATTTCATGAATAATGTCTTATCTCTAACGGTTTTTGAAATATTGACAGTTGAAAATCGACCAATTACCAAGCTTGATAGCTTGTAAAATCTAAACGGCTATAGATAGGACAAAACGGTTTTCACTTTCCTGTATTGATTTTTCATAAGCTCTCGTATAACACTTACTTTTTATTTAACCAGAGGTTAAATTTATCCGGGATTTTTTAACATCTGGTTAAATCTAAAGTTAGTGTCATACGATAGCTTATGAAAAACCATTATCGGAAAGTGCAAACCGTTTTGTTCTATCTTTAGCCCTTTAGATTTTACAAGCTGTCAAACTTGGTAAATGGTCGATTTTCAACTGTCAATATTTCAAAAACCGTTAGAGGTAGGTATAGGACATTATTCATGAGATATGTCTAGGCTTTTTCGTACAATCCAAATATGCAATAATATACATGGCATCCCATTTAAAAATTTATCAAAGTGACCCCTAGCACTTTTATTTGATGTTCAATTGTTTCTTGCTGAACATATCCGAATTCGCGGAAAAAAATTACATAAGATGGCTATTTCAGTTTTTTTTTTGTAAAAGTACAGGGAAAGTCAAAAATTAGCCTTGTCTAGTCCTCGTTGAATAATCCTGTACAATCTAAACGGGTAAAAATAGAGCAAAATGGTTTGCACCTTTCTATCTCGATTTTTCATAAGCTATCGTTTAACGCTAACTTTGTATTTATTTACCCAGAGGTTAAATTTACCTGTGGTAAATAAAAAGTTAGTGTCAAACAATAGCTTATGAAAAACCAAGATAGGAAAGTACAAACCATTTTGCTCTATCCTTAGCCGTTTAGAGTTTACAGGCTGTCAAACTTGGTAAATGGCCGATTTTCAACTGTCAATATTTTTGCTGACTTCTTTTGTTCTCTTGATCTTCTAGCGATCAACATTTTTTGACAAATACTACTGTTTTTGGAATCAGGTCGCTTTTTTTCCCCATATTGATACAAAAACAATAAAACAAAGCACTGGTAGAACCAAAACACAATAAATCACAAGTTACAGAACGACCCGCACACTCGAGATTCAAAATTTGAATGATAATACAAATATTACTGTAGGATTCAAAAAATACGAAGGATAAGATAAACAATCGACTCGCTTCTACCTAGTCTAGACGTAGGTATCGTCTTTACGAAGTCAATTGAAAAAGTTGGGACTCTTAATTTAATGTCGGCATAGTCTGTTCTCAGTTGCCGGCGAGCGCCTACACAAAATAATTAGAAATTATTAAGAGCCCCAACTGTTTCAATGAACTTCGTAAAAACTATAACATAAAATATAAAAAGGTGTTCTAAACACTTTAGGCAGGTTACGAGCCTATATATTTGGAAAAAGGTATCTACATCAATAATTATTACCTATAGATAAATAATAACTATTTTCAAGGAATAATAATAATAAAGGGGAAAATACCTACATGGTGGTCCATTAGTGTGACTGTCCCGTATCTCCCTATTTACAGAGTTAAAAAAATGTTAAATACAAAAATTGTAGGATATGTCGTGTCGCATATCGTAAAATATTTTCAATTATACAGGGTGCTTCATAAAAACCTGGCATTCGTTTATTGACTTTTTTTAATGGAATGCCGTGCATATTATTGCACATTTAGATTCTACATCAAATTCTAGACACATTTAATGAAAAATGTTCTACACTTATCTCCAACTATTCTCGAAATATTGACAGTTGAAAATCGGCCATTGACCAAGATAGAGCAAAATGGTTTGCACCTTTCTATCTCGATTATTCTTACTTTGTTTTATTGTTTTTGTATCAATATGGGGAAAAAAGCGACCTGATTCCAAAAACAGTAGTATTTGTCAAAAAATTTTGATCGCTAGAAGATCAAGAGAACAAAAGAAGTCAGCAAAACTAATGGCATCAACGTAAGTTTTGTTTTAACAGACTACTAAATACAACAACTTTTGATTTTGTTTGGTGAATAATGTACAGGGTGGCCGCTTTAAGTTGAGCCCATACCTTAACTCGAAATCTATGAGTGTTGCAAAAAAAATTGAAAATACAAAAGATGTTTCTAGTTAAACGACATTTATTGTTTGTAGTGTTTTAATTGTCACCCTATTTTATACAAGGGGGTCAAATTAAGGTAATTTTTTTAAACAGAATGCCCTTTTTTCTTGCATATTTCTAAATAAACCAGTAAAAGATGAATTCAACGATATGCAGGGTGTCCGAAAATACCGTTAGAATAATTTCAGGAGAGATTCTACATAAGAAAATATTAACTTTTTCTCATATGAACCTGGGTCCGAAAATGCATTGTTTCCCAGATACAGGATGTCAAACTTTAAGAAAATCGTTTTTTAATTAATATTTTAAATATCCTTTTGACGATTTTGTTGAAATTTAGTAGTGTTATCTGTAATAATAAGGGGCTTATTTAGCCTTAATAAGATTAAATATATAAAGTCTAGTGGGGCCCCGGAGGGTATCATACCGATTATTATTGATAAAAGAAAGTGTCCGCCCATGACTTAAAAAAAAATTGTTTTTTTTTTCGAATTAAACAACTAAAAATACAACATTGAACATTGTCACAAGGGATTTTAGTCAGGGACACTCGGTTCTCGTCCTGGAGCCAATGCAGGACATTTAGTTTATAGACAAACACAGGGGAGCTCGAATCGGAGGGTAAATACAACAGGAGAAAAATAAAGGAACATCCACAAACTACCTTCTATATTATGTGCTTAAATATAAAACTATGTTTTATATTTTGTTTATAAACATAGATTCCATTTTCTCATCATTTATTACGCAAGCCATAATATATGAACGAACTATGACACATAGGGAGTAAGCCAAGATATCCCAATTTTCCATAAATAAATTTTATCCCTTCCGTATTATGCTTACATTCGAAGCCTACGACATATTATTATGCATTTTTTTTTTTTGTAAATAGGTTTGTATATTAATTCTGCAAATTTCAATGTCTTTTTACGTTATTTAATACATTAAATGCCTTCTTCCAGAAATTCTTGATCCTATATTTGCAAGAGGTCTAAAAATTAGAAACCCCCATCGAGATAATTAAATATTTTTTATATGGATTTATATTATAATAGGTAGGTATTTTTAGATTATTTGTAAAGACATGATGGTACCATTTCTAATTTGAAATGCACAATTTTTATAATTATATTAAAAACCTATCATTACAAATTTCTTATTTTTCTTTCATATAAATGACTGACAAATTTCAAGAGAACTGGTTTTTATAAGCATCCGTATCTAAGTTATAAAAGTAAAATCATGAAAAAAAATATGTGTCAGCTTTATAAACACACAACTAAAGTGAAACCTCTGAAAGAGATATTGGAAATTGAGTTTTTATTATTTTTTTAAGCTTTTTCCCCCAACTTTTGCTCCCGTTTCAACACTTTTTTTTTTGCTTTTTTTATACATCATTTCTTTTCTTTCCATTTTTGCCATCCCCGCCTTGAACTCTTTGCATTTTTTTCGCCTAACTTTTTTATATACTTTTTTCTTATTTCGTTTTATAATACTTTTACGAACTTTCGGAACAATCTTTTTTGTTTTTTTTTTTCAATTTTTCCCATTTAAACTTTTATTTTTTCAGAATTTTTTTCTCCCCATTTTTGCCATCCCGACCTCGTAGCTGAATTCTTTCGCCTGAAACCGCGTGTCTCTAACTTTTCTTCTTTTTTTTATTCTTTTTTTCTTCGTTTTATAACACTTTTATTAAGTTTCCGAACAATGTTTTACTTTTTTTCCATATCTTCCCATTCTTTCGAACAGTTTTGGGTATCCGGGGAGGTGGGAGTGCAACGTGGTTTTTCCCAAACCCCCCCCTTAAATTAGAGCCCCGGTCCCACATATGGTCAAGGGTAGCCCCCCCCCCCCCATGAGGCGCACCTACCATAAAAATTTCGACACAGTAGCTCTTCCCGTTCTCCCGAGAGATTTTGTCATATTTTGCCTGACTGCTGATGCTGTCCGTCTCGAAGCACACGTAATGTGCTTGTCGACGGTCCAACGGTGACCGGTGACTGCGACGTGGTCACGTGGCAGTCCGGCGACGCGACGTAACGTAAAATGCAGTGTTGTTTTCGCACAACTTAAATCGAATCGGTGGGCGGTGCCTAGACAGAGAACGAAGAATAGCTTGCCTTTGCTAGAAAGGCACGCCGTCGGAATCTCGTTTCACTGATAAACCCCCTTAAAAAGTATTCTTTACTACACAATAAAATATAAAAGGGCATCGGGGATTGATCAGATGTCTGTAGGGTTCTGGAGGCTATCCCGGATCAGGCACTTGATTCCCTTGTTGGTCGATGAATGCATCATTTGATTCTGGAACATTTCCATATTGCCTAAAGATAGCATGTTGTGAATCCGCTATTCAAAGGAGGCGAACAGAGTTATTTTGCAAACTTTCGGCCAATATCACTCTTGCCATCTTTATCAAAAGTTGTTGAGTCAATTGTTAAGAAGAGATTGGTATATTTTATGAAAAAACCACAAAATTTTGAGAAAGTTGCAGTTTCGGTTTCAAGAGGGTTTGGGGACGCAGGATGCAGTGTTTTCCTTTTGGAGGGTTTGTAGGAGAACCTAATTGAAGGAGATGTTGCCGCAGCGGTATTGTGTGATGTGTGTGTGATCACGCACTTAAAAGGACATAAAGAGTTCCGATTTCAGAAAAATGCAAGAAAATAACACTAATGACGGCAGACATTATCGTCAAAATCTCAAACTAACCGATTGCAGTGTTGCCAGATTTTAAAAAAATCATGTCGCCACCCTTTTTGCTTATTATTTGTCGCCCAAAATCGCATTTGTCGCAAAAGTAGCAATTGGAAAACGTTTTTTATAGTTTTGAGTAAATTTTTTTAGTTTATCATTTTCCTACAAGTTTTAGTAGCCCAAATAGCCCGATCTCAACTATAAAAATATATTTATACCAAAGTAACAATAAATCTTTGAAATGTATATGTTTAAAAATTTATATTGTTACGAATATGCAGAATTGCCTCATCCTAACCATCATGAATTGGCTCCGCTGGCTCGGTAGAGTTAGTTTCATACATTATTTGGGATGTAAAACTATTTAACGTATATTTAATTGGACTTAAATGTTTACAGCATTTGTTGAATAATATTTGATCAACATATGTGCATTTAAAGGATTAAGAAGAAGTAAGAAGAAGAGTTAGGAACCCTAACTCTATTCTCGAAGAAGAAGATGCGCTTCAGTGGTGGAAAACCAAGGAATTACCTAATCGTTATCCAAGACTAGCTGGCCTTGCAAAATATACTTCTCCGTTGTAACAACATCCGTACCTGTTGAGAGGATATTTTCCAAAGCCCCATCTCGCTTAAAGCCACATTCAAAACATTATCTTCTTATATGGAACTAAATATTTATAGAAAATAATTAGGTCATTAGGTTACTAACGTTATTTTCTTAAAGTTTTTGATTTTGTTATGCTTCACTTTCCGGTATTTATATATTTACTTTCCGGATTTATTTATATTTAATATAACTTTACCATAGCAAACTTTTACATTAACATACAAAGTATCTAATGTATGTTAGAGCAAAAATAATATTACTTTTTTTATATTTTTATTCTATTTGTTTTAGCTCTTGTAGGTTTTCTCATGTTTTAATATGTTTGTGCTTGTGCTAGTAAGCCTCGCTTCAAAGTTTACACTGTTATTTTTTCCATATTTTTCAAATATTTGATGTTACAATATTGGTGTTTTATTATAATAAAATTCAATACTCAATAAAACAATAAGCGTATCCAAGTCAATATCCACATAAAAAGTATTGGATATGTGTGGTTTAATATTCGATAATATCTGATATTTAAAATTATCAAAGTGGCACATCACTAAAATTCACTAAATAAAAGCAAAATGTGCGAAATTGGCAATTGATTGTCACCTGTCAACTTAAAAAAGGCACAGTTTTGGACTCCATACTACTGTTCTTGTCGGATAATCGGTTTAAAAGAGTAAACCAGTAATCCAAGACAAGAATTTTACGGGTTGCAGCATTGTTTTTTTTAAATCGTAACTGTTTCTTTGAAAAATAATAATATTTTTACTGGGCTTCCATGCCGTGGTATACTGGTATGCTTATGGCAAGAGCATTTGACTAGATGTGATGGCGTCACTGCGAATTTAATATTAGCCAGTAGGCCTACTTCTAGGAGATATTGTTTTGACACATTCTTTCGAAGAAGAAGTGCAAAATGTTACAAGCGTCTAGATCACCTACTAACTTCTGATGCAAAAGTTGCGGACATGTGTAATAGCCGAATGTATCACGGTCTAGCGAAACGCCTTCAACACCTTAGGTGGTGTAGTAATCAGACTGACCGAACTAAAACGAAAAAAAAAAAAAAAAGTAAATTCCTAGAACTGATCGAAATCCAAGAGCAATATTACTGGTGGTCGGTGCAGAGTATTTGTAAAATTTGTAGGTAAATCGGATAATGACTGTCAGATAAAGACAACTAATTTATATCCCGTACTAGATCAGGGTAGGTACTTAATAAAAGTTTAGGTGTTGAATTAGTTTACGCATTGTCTTTTAATGTATAAACAATGGTTTAGGTAAATATAATTTAAATATTTGTATTGCCAGCCCTCAGCCTGGATAAAGTGTAAACGAAGTGAGATTTAGCTTGGCCCAAAAACTAGTTTTTGTGCCGCATCTGACACCTCGTTATCACTTTTACCTGAAAATGCTACAAATAATGTGCACCGATGCAAGTGATACTAAAACTGCTGTGAACCCATCAAACACGACCGCATCTGATACCATTTCGACTAGTTTGTGCAAGTTGTACTTGTCAGTTATTTAATACCTACAATACATATAATATTATATGTCTTCGTTTTAGCTGATGACGAGGAGTAAAGGCCCAGGACGCTCTGTGATCCAATCAAAAGTGTATATTAT
>MU185760.1:7371-49097 GCA_016904865.1 Pissodes strobi | reverse complement strand
ATATATATATATATATATATATATGCAATGTAATGATTTACACTACACCCAGAGCAATGTCAGGAATATACCAATTCCTGGTTGGAAACATGTCTTGAATCGCATCAAGCTCAATGCTCCATGTTCACAATGAAAACACAACGACAAGAGTGAGACTCATGAAAACCTTCCACCGATAGTTTCGTCCTTTCGGGACTCATCAGAGGAACGTGTGTGGGCTTTCACCCACTAGAACCTGACTATCTGTGAATGGTATTGATATCCGGAAAGAAGACATTCACCAGCCGTCACTCGAACCGAAAATGCTCCATTGTGTCTGGACAAGCCCCGTGTTGGGCTATATGTGATGATATGAGTTTATGGTTGCGGAGGGACATTTTCGTAAAAAAAGTTTTATGTCAAATTTTGGAGCAAACTTTAATAACAAAATAAATAGCCTAGAAAATCAAACAACTTAATATCGGAATAACAAACGTAAAACATTTTCAGTGGATCAGGTGTTCAAAATGACCACCATTTTCTGTTAAGCAGAGAGCCAGTCGATCCCTGAACTCGTCTACAAAGTTTAAAAGGAAGTCCTCTGGTATGGCCCGAATTTCAACACTAATTCTGAGTTTTAAAGATTCTATGTCATTTGGACGGTTAACATAGACTTTGTTCTTTAAGTGTCCCTACAAAAAGAAGTCAAGCGGGGATCGCGGCGGCGACTCAATAGGACCTCTTCTGCCTATCCAACGCCCTGGAAATTGTTCGTTTATGTATTGCCTAATATTTGCCGCATAATGCGCAGGTGCTCCATCGTGCTGGAGCCATACCTGTTCGTTTATGCCATTATTCACACCCGGTAAAACCATTCTGCAAGAAGGAATTATGTGATTCCTGAGGAGGTCCAGATATTTTTCGGCATCCAAATTACCATCTATGAAAAAAGGTCCCAGAATATGTTCTCCAACTATGCCTGCCCAAACATTAACTTTTTCGGGCCTCTGAGTATGAACTTCCTGGAACCAGTGAGTATTCTCAGCTAACCAATTACGATAATTGTGTCTATTAACAATGCCATTTAAATGGAAGGTAGCGAGAAAATGATATTTGTTGCGAAGTTATTATCGTTATTGCATCTTTCCATTATCAGCTCACAAAATTCAGCTCTTCTATCAAAATCGTCCTCGTTTAACTCATGCACCACCTTTATCTCATAGGGATGCAACTTCTCCTTCTTGAACAAATTTTTCACTGACTGATGATAGACATTAAAATCCATTGCCAATGCCCTGGATGATTGTGTTGGAGATTCTTGTATTGAGAGCATGATATCCAAAGCTTTGTCTCCTCCGGTTGCTGTTTTAGGTCGATCTGATCTAGCGGCTTCCTTAACACTGCCTGTTTCTCAATTTTTTTTTTTTACCACTCGACACACCGTTGACTGATTTATTGGCGGCCTATTGGGATATAATTCATTGAAAAGTTGACAAACCTAGAAATGTGAGGAATAATTTGCTGAACAAATTTCGTTAAGGTCACTTTTTCGTGTACGAGGTAATTAAAAAGTTACAGGCATTATGCGCGACGTTTTTGCCACTCTGTATATATATATATATATAATCTCTAAAAATTTTTGTTACTTGAGTTGTTCCTACATACATCCAAAAACACTTCAACAAAATTATGAATTTCAAACATACACTTTGAGTTCGCCGAAAAGCATGGGAGAAAATGCGAGAAGTCATCAAGAAAAAAAGCGCGCTCTAAGTGCTTTTTTAATGACCATCAGATCTGCAATCTTTCAACATTCAATTATAGCATTTGCAATTTTTTTCCACGTCGGGGATTTTTAAAAGCACTCGCAAAATGAATTAGCTTTTAGCATAAATCTGACAGTTCTGGATATTTATTACGTTTCATGAACCAATATAATGAGGTCTGATGTTTGGAGTTAAGCAGTAAAAATATAAGCGGTATCTCTAATAAATCAAGTCGTCCTTTATAAAATAAGCCATCCGGTATAAGGCAAATGAGTAGATTTCTAATTTTTTCTTACACCACGTTATCCAGATTTAGGAATCTAGTCTCTATTCTGGAACCATCTGTGAAATTCAGACGAATGATTTGAGAAAACATATGTTCTATGAAAATCGAGTCATCAGGTTTCTTCCTAAAAAAACATGCAAACATACGGAGGCAATTACGAAAACCAAATGTCTGTTGTGATAAATACTGCGATATAAAGTTTAACACGTGACATGGGTATTGTTCATGATTTTACGACTTAATTTTAACAAGTTCTCATCATACCTAAAAATGTTCAGAATGCTGCACGAGCCATTCCATTATTGATGGCGAGAATAATGAAAATTCAGAGAAGCGCTGGAAGATAGAACGGAGGATATACTTGCCAATGGTATTGTTATCGACAACTTGAGATATGCTGACGACATTGTTCTGTTAGCAACAAATAAAAATGACGTACAGGCACTTCTATCAACGGTCACAGATCACAGCCTATCTTTGGGGCTACGTTTAAATGTCAAGAAAACCAAATGGATGATCGTCAGCAAACACAGAGTGGACAATATATCTGTGTAAATGGTGAAATAGTGGAGAGAGTACAATGATATAAATATTTGGGATGATGATTGAATGAGAGATGGGATAGGTGTAGATTAAGGGCAGAATAGAGCAAGCAGGAACATCTTTTAGAAAAATGCATAAAGTGTTGACCAACAGATCACTATAAATATCCGTAAGAATCCGTTTGTTGCGCTGCTATGTCTTCAGTATTGTTTTCTATGGGATGAAGGCTTGGACCCTCACTGAAACTATGTGCAAGACGTTCGAGATGTGGGCTTACCGTTAGAATATTAAGAGTATAATGAATGGAATAGTGACCATATTAGTTTTAGTTCTCTTGAATAAGCAGAGGGAGGTACTGGGAACAATGAAAAGAAGGAAATTAGAGTACACGTAATGAGGAATCAGAAATACGAGTTGCTTCAAATCATAATTCAAGGAAAAATAAACGGGAAACTTGGTCCTAGTCGTCGGAGAACATCTTGGCTTAAAAATATTCGCCATTGGTACGGAGTGAGCACTGGGACAAGAGACTTGAACAAGAAAAATCGACAAAATTGCATTAATTACATTTGACAACAGCCGTAAATAATCAACTTGGGGAAAAATGGTCAGGTATTATTTACATGTAAGCAGATGCCGAAAAATTAGCAATATTTGCTGAAAATTGATGGAAGTTTGTTTTTGTCAAATTGATTGTATATGATTTTTTCTGAAATCAAGTCTTTCTTTTTGTAAGCTAATTAGTTTTGAAAAAAAGTCTACAAATATCCGATAAAAACGCTCCTAATAAGATTTCAAATTTTCATTAAAAAAAGACGGTTTTCCTATCGGCATTTTATGGAAGATCAATGTGATAATCTTTTAAACACAAAAGTCTAATGTCTGAAAGCAGTTTGGCATTGGTCAGCATGAAAGGTACGCTCAAATGTCATTAATTAGCATTTTATCGTCTCTAAATAAATAAAGTTTAACATTTTTGTAAGAATAGAATCTCTATTTAATTTCTAATTCTTGAAACTCATTTTAGTGTTTGTAATGTATTGTCCCCAAAGAAAGCCATAAATTCCTGGTGCTTTACAGACGTGGGAATTCGAAGATAAAACCTTTAGAAAATGTAATTATCTGAGAACAAATATTAGCAGAAACATAAATAATACGTACAACTTATTTTCATTACTCTATGATTTCTTAGAATTGTTAATGGATAAACAGTGTAAAGTTTTAATGTGTCTGATTCATGCAGGACAGATTAGAAATTGTAGCTTTTGTAGTTAATTTCGAATAAACTCACACTCACACCCACCATGGGGATCTTTTAGCAACCGTAAATATGAACTAAATAGATTAAATTAGGATAGAGTCAGAGTTGTACATTTAGGAGCTTAATTAGACCAGTCAACAAATGAATTTTTTTTTTTGATAAAAAGTTCAATAGCTTGTAACTTTTGATGTTCCATCCGATTTTCGAAAGCATTTTTCTCCTGGTTAGGAAATTCTATTTGCTTTGAGGGACTGGAGCTTATTTCTTCTAGGTTACTATGGCTACCTTATACAAGGTGATTAATAAACTAGTCACAAATCTGGAAAAAATCAAACATATTCCAAAAGAGACGATACTTGTATTTTCGCAATGTTTATTGTAACTTGATTATTAGAAGATTACAGGGCATATTCCAAAAGTAGTGCATTTTCCCTAGTTCACAGATATAAATACCGTAATTTCATTTAGAACTTAGGTAAAAGCTTACAACAAGTTATGTTCACTATGCTGAATAAAGTATTTGTAACAAATGCCCATTTTTTTGCTACTAAGATGGAATAATACAGGGTGATTGACTAGACAGAGTGTTCAAAGTACAAATGGCGCTAATGAATAGCATTAAATTTGACAAAAATCAAACCCCAAATCTTGAATAGACATGATTCATTTTTTTTGGCTATTAAGATGGAATTCTTGGACCATTGTCTCGAGCCGTTTCGATTTTTTATTGTAAATTGATTATTAGAAGACTTACAGGGCATATATCAAAAGTAGTATATTGTTGCCGAATATGCAATTATAAATACCGCAATTTCATTTAGAAGTTATGCAAAAACTCCTAAATTATGTTCACTAAAAATGCTGCCTACTGCAAATGGCGCCGAGATCCGACAGCCGAAAATCGAAATATATTCATCACGACTAGAAACCAGTGTAAGCCGACCATTGACGAGAGCAAGGAGCAGATCAAGAACAAGCTTCTAAATTGCCCTAACGGATCAAGATCCTTTTGGTCAGGTGCCAAAGCTGTCAATTAGGGTTTCTCAAAGACGTCAATCTCACCACTGACCAAAGATCCATCGCAGTAGCGGAAGCGGCCAAAGAAAAAGCGAATATTCTTGTCGAAATGTTTGCATCAAATTTTACCTTAGATCCTCAAGGAAAGACTCCCCCCAACTATCTCGAGAGTGAGTGAATTCCTCAATGCCAGGTCTGGCAAGGCGAAGTGAAATGAATACTCAAAGGCTTAAACAGTAACAAAGGCCACAGGATCGGATGGCGTTCCCGCAGTAGTGCTTAAGAAATGTGCTGCTGACCTAACAGCTCCACTATGCAGGCTTTTCTCCTTATTATACAGAACTGCATGCTGAAATGCGCTTAGGTGCAACCAATCCCGAAGAAAGGTAAAAAAACGATTCCAAATAACTACCGCCCAATTTACCAACGACCAACCATATCATTGCAAACGTGTCCAATCATGTCTTTACTACCAAATAATAAAAAAGGAATCTACTTGATTTGAATTATCTAATCAGTGGTAGTCCAAAGATCAATGTAGATATAGGTTAAGAAATAAATAAATGAAAAGGCACCAATTATATGCTCAAGAGAAAAAGAAGAATTTGAGTTTTGACTCCCGCGCGGAATCGTGATCACATAAAGACTTTTAAAGAATGTGCAGTACGTTACAAAAGTAATATTCCGGTGCTAAATTTAAGGTAACAACAAATAGGAAGAGGTAATGATCTGTTGCGATGACAGATCCAACTAACAACTAACTGGACCACGTCTAACGTTCAGCTACACACGGTCGGCTTGTTTAGGATCCCTATAATCTTATGCCCGGTGGTGGAATTACAATCTTCCTGCCAGGTGGTTGGATTACAAAGTTCCAGCCGGGTCGGTGAATTACAATGTTCCAGCCTTTCTAGCCTGATGGGTGAGTTACGAAGTTCCAGCAGTTCTAGCCGGGTGGGTGAATTACAAAGTTTCAGCAGTTTTAGTCGGGTGGGTGAACCCTCCTAACATGAAGGTACACTAACTTCGCACACTACACGGCTTCCAAGACTGGAGAAGCACACTCCAAAAACCTCGCTTAGCGGGTTATTCCCGCATCTACAGCACTAAAACTGACAAAACTAAGTCGAGATGGTTGGCACGGGAATTTCTTCGGTGATTATCGGTAAAATCCCATCGGGATGCCTGATATGAACTCAGATTTAAAACCGATACTCCCCTAGGAGTGATGACTAGGTAACCTTCCTTTCCGAAAAACCACAATGGAACCGCGCGCACTCGCAAAGCGATAACAGGCGCAGGAACTTTGACATCGCGGCCTTTCACAGCGGACCAATGAAAATGGATTTCTTAACATTCAACCGATAGAGGTTATGACGAATGCGCAGGAAAAATCTATAATCGAATTAAATATCGGATTTAAATATCGAACTGCAGCAGCCGGGGACCAGAATCATACCTATAGGCGTCCCTAAATTTCTCCAACTCAACAGACTACAGTTAGTGATAAAAACGGACTGTCACAACGTTCTAATATTTCTGAATACCCATACTTAATAGTTTTTGAAAATGAAAGTCCTTACTTATTTTTCATTATTATGACGTAGTAATTTTCATACTCGTGTCTTAATAATTGTTATTAAATGCTCATTGCATTATATACTATAACCTACTTCATATTATGGTACTATTAATTATTTTAATACGATGCCGGGTCCAGACCAAGCAGACAAAAAGTGAACACGATTTTAAGACAAAGACACGACACGATTGCGACAAAAAATAAGGTATTCAGACAAGACAAAATTGAGACAAACTATCCATACCAGAAGGACAAAAGAGCAATAAAGTTGAGTTGAAGCAAATCAGTTTTTTAACCATGGGCCTTTTCACCAGCAAGAAGACAGCAGCAGTAGTTTTATGTTTCTGTCCTCGTCATCCAATGTTGCAACAAAAAAATGCAAACTTTTTTGGATGAGATCCAAACAAGCGAGATCGTTATTACATAGATGAATTGTTAGTTGAGTTACGTGAGGATGACATGGACTATGGTGAGATTCGCTCAAGCTTTAAGAATTTTCTAAAGATGTCCAGCAAAGAATTCGAAAATCTGATATGCCTTATTGGTCCTGCAGTTGGCAAAAGACATACTAACTATAGAAATGCTATAAGTGTAGCACAAAGATTCACTGGTCTCCTACTTTTGTCAATGCACACCGTCCAAACTGCGCCGACCACTTGTCGCAAAATACACAGACAAAACAGAGACTCTTTGATCTTTACCGACTAGAGACGCAAAAGTTTCCGAATTTGGAAACAAATCAGAAATGAGACAAAAATATCCCAGAAATGTATTGGATTTGTCGCTACTTTGTCGCGAGACTTGAATGTTTCTGTCTTGTCTTTGTTTTGGTCTGGACCCGGCATTACATACAATATATTTGTTTTTCTTAATTTATTTAATTAATAATTTACTTAGTTATTTAGTTAACAACTCTTAATTATACAAGGAATAAGCAATATTATATTTTGCAATAAAAACTAAGCTCATAAATCTGAACTCTTCCTATGAGGCGAGGTTCCTTTTTCAAAATTCGGTCTTTAGGTGAATCGATCCAAGAAAAAACTGAAAAGATTTTCAAAACTGCTGTCCTCATTGCTATCGCGTTTTCCCCTCAATTTTACATGCAGTAAGTACTAACATGGTTTTCGTTTCAGGCTGAGTTAATCCATCTTCGCGCCGAACTAATCGATTCCAAGTCTAAAAAAGAACTGCTAGAGAATGAACTTCATAATCTGTTACTTCAACTACATTCGTCGCAGCTATCTCAGCTTCCTGTGAGTTTAGGCAATAAAAAAGTCGACCACCATTTTAAACCAGATGTGAATGCTATCAAGAGGAGATTAGATGCCGAAATTAGACAGAGCCCGTTGCGTATACGGAGAAGCAGTAAGTTGTAAACATATTGACCCTCTGAAATAATCTCGAAAAAAAAACCGTTAGGGAAAATTGTTCTTTGTTAATCTGGATGAGCTGATTTTTATTCTAAACTGTAGATCGATCGATTTATGATGATACCTATAAAATTATATTAAATTAAAACTCTTCTTTTCAAATCTTTACATGTTTTATGTATTTATGCTATTGAGAAATATTGGACGTAATTTTTTGCATAAAATACATAATTTAAACGAAAACTGTAAAGCTTAAACTCGTATTATCTTTTAGCTTTTCGCATTGCGTTTGCGGTTAAACAAAGTCTGAAATTTGACTAACCGCTTTGCAATTATTTACAACGGTCAGGTATATGGTAATGCTTATTTAATTGCAGTTGCATTTATTGTTAATTATTTCAATATTACTCATGTTACAACTTATTTTCCTAGTGAGTACCGATACCAAAGAGAAAGACCCCGAATTGAAGTTTAGTCCGACATTGCTAGAACCTATTCAAACAAAAGTAGAAAATACGCAACTTCTTGCCGAAAACGCAACTCTCAGAAATGACATCCTCGCACTGACCGCCGAAGTGTATGGTGCTAAGTTAGCAGCGAAATACTTAGACAAGGAACTCGCCGGAAGGATACAACAGCTTCAGTTGTTAGGTAAGTAATGTTTAATAATTATATGGAAATTCAACTTTAATTCATATAAAAAGTTGTTGTTGATGACGATAATTGATTATTTTACAATCTATAAACAGCTCTCTAACGCGTTTGGGTTTGTGACCCAATGAAGAATTACTAGTTATATTGATAAATGCATGTATATTCACAAATACTACGACTTGGCTTCAGGTGTCGCTGATCATAAATTTGAAATTATACAGTTAATAATAATTGTATTGCCCAAATAGGAACCGTAGGTAGTACGAAAAAGGCGTTAATATTTTGATTAGGTATGCCAATATGTGGTGTTCGTGTAGTGATGAATCGAGTGAAGAACAGCCGAAGAGGGTACAGCAACGACGCGGATATAGAAATCGAAAGACACTAATTTTTAGAATTTAAAGATATAAGAAATGTATAAAACTTTCATTGAATGTAGAAAGTTCAGTAAAATGGAAAGTGTTGAAAAAACGTCTGCATTAAAAAAAAATCAAAAGAAAACCGTGTGGATAATTGTGAATAGCTCCATCACCGAAAGGAAAACAAGATTTTGGGATTATCAAAAAATTAGATGGGAATGATGAGGGGCATACGGTACCAACCCTAAATAATTTACTCAGAGCACTTGGGGAAATTAACTGTAGTAGATCAATGCTGTGGAACTATAATTAGCGCATGGACTTGAAATATAATAAATTCTATAAAATACCCAAGTTATCATGGAATCGCAGCGTTTTAAACAATATCGATTTGAATATTTGCCAAAAGTTGCTCAGCATAGAAATGAGAACAAACCTATTATATATTAAAATTCCAGGAAGACCAGCAAAAGTCCTTGATGAAGACACCAAATGTGTAATTCGAAGAAAAGTTCACTCTTTTTATTTTAAAAAAGATATACCCACCCTAGACAAAATTTTGATGCAGCTTGGCCATGATGACAGTATTCCTGTGATAACTAGAAAATTCTTTTGGACAACTTTAAAAAAAAATATGGATTTTGCCTGGGAAAAACACAACCGATAAGCACTTTTACTGGAAAGTGATGAAAATACTGAGAAGTATAAAGCGGTACCACAGGGAGCAAAAAAGGGTTTATCTTGATGAGACGTGGATCAATGAAGGTTATATAGTACAACAAATTTGGCAAGACAAAAATATAACCAGTGACCGCCAAGATTTCATGGAAGGCCTTCGGGAAAAGGAAAGAGACTAATACAAAAAAATTCGCGTGTGACACAGTACACGTGATAGAAGTGAATATTTCTCTACCGATTCCATAAGAAGGAAAGAGAGAGAGAGAGAGATAGAGAGAGAGAGCCATATACTTTATCTCTCTTGCGAAACGAAAATTTCATAATCCCTGTCTTGACGCGACCTTGAAAAATCAGTTTCATGCAGCCAAAGGAGTATTCACTTCACTTGGTTAGTCGTCTAATTAACTTTCGGTTAGTTTCATTTAGTTTCAACTTATTTTAGTCATTTGAACCCCGGTTCCGATACGTTATAATCAATTTTAATACATTTAGTTAGTCGTCCAATCAACTTTCGGTTAGTTTCACTTTGTCTCAACTTATTTTAGTCATTTGACCATAAAAAAGTCAAAGAGGTTGCGGGTGTTTGTAGGAAAAAATACAATATACTTCTCTCTACGAACCCGATGGAAATATAATACACGATCCCATCGCACAAGAAAGGCCCTCATGGGATTACATGTCTTAGTTCAGAGATGTCGTGACATCTCAATCGATGTGTTCGCGTGCTTTATAGACTATGAGAAGGCATTTGACTGTGTCAAGCACGATAAGCTCATGGACATTCTCACAGAAATAGGATTAGATAGCAAGGACATCCAAATTATCGTAAATCTATATTGGGGACAAACGACATCTATTAGAGCAGAAAACGGAAGCAGTGAAGAAATACAAATCAAAAAGGGTGTAAGATAGGGATGTGTGCTATCACCACTCCTGTTGAATCTTTACTAAAAAAAAAATGTTTACAGCAGCTCTAGAGAACAGATCAGAAGGAATCGTAGTGAACGGGGACATAATAAATAACCTGCGTAACGCTGATGACACCGTACTTTTAGCAACCAGCGAAGGCGAACTGCAGATCCTGATAGAGCGAGTGAACCAGGAAAGTATGGAAGCGGGGTTGAGACTGAATAATAAAAATACCAAGGTAATGATAATTAGCAGGAATTCTGCTGAAATAAAAGCATGAATTGAAAATACTTTTAAAAAAATGAACAAGGTTTTATGTTCTAGGAACATAAGTCTAAACCTGCAGTTACGACTACTTCGCTGTTATGTGTTCACGGTCTTGCTTTACGTGATGGAGGCTTGGACTGTTACTGCCTGTACTACTAAAAGATTAGAAGCATTCGAAATGTGGTGCTACAGGCGTATTCTTAGAATTCTCTCGACAGATCGAACACTCAACACCACAGTCACATACAGTCCATAGAACTAATTTAGACCGTCATATTCATATGATTTATTTTAATAAGTCATATGAATATGATAATGATTTAGTTCCAGTGCTCAGCATGAAGATATTAAAAGTCAAAATGGATATGAAGCTGGTTAAATTGGGGAAAATAATTTCCTTAATACATTTGGCATATGCGCATTTATTTTACTTTTGATAGCAGTTACTACTATATTAAAATTCAGATCATTAATGTACGTTTAAGATAATCTTTTTATGATAACTCTTGCCTAACCAAGTGCGAATATGGTGAAGTGATTCACTTGCCAGAACCCAACTTCTTTTTATTTTAACTCACGTATTTACATGGTATAACTTATTCACTGGCTGAACCACCAAGGCGGAACATTTATAAATTATCAAACCAGTACATTTTTAACTACAGTACCGTCGACATCGTTCCCGCATTTTTGCTGTGTTTATTGAGTATATTCGCAATTTAAATATATTGTTATATATCAAGGTGTTGCTGAAAAAGTGTAGTATTTTTGTGATAACTGAAACAGACCTTCTTTTTGGAATAATTCGCGAAATTGGTAAAAATAAACTTGAAAGGTGTTAACGACTCGATGTAGCTGCTGAGCAAAAAACGACATTCCCGTGCTTTTTATCGCACTGTAAACATATCCTTTGTATGAGGGTTGAAGCAGTGATGGGAAGTGTACCGTATTTAGTACAATTTAGAATAAGCTTTTCTCAGTGTTAAATTATTGAGAATGGTTTGTAGCATCTGTGGAGAAGCTGCTTCGGGGAAGAATGCTGTATTTTCATGTGACTCATGTAAGGGAAGATATTGTAAACAATGTGCCAAGTTGACTGCGTCGGAGGTTAAGGTAATGGAACTTAAGGAAACTAGAATACTCAAATTTCAGTGTGAAAAATGTAATAAATTTGACACGCACGATTTGCTACAAAATGCAATAGAAGATAAAGTGAAGATAATTGAAGCCAAAGAAGAAATAATAATTTTATTACAACAGAAAATAAATGAATTAGAGTCATCAAAATCAGAAAACCCAATGCTTTTGTCATACAGTGAAGCTGCCCAGAGAAACAAAACAATTATTCCTAAAATAAACGTTAATCTACCAAGCATAATTATAAAGCCGAAACAGAAACAAAACTTTACAAAAACTGAAACGGATATTAAGAAGTCCATTACGCCAACAGACCTAAAAATCTCTATAAAAAACACAAGAAGCACGAAAGATGGTGGACTGGTAATCAAGTGTTCAAGTAAAAATGACATAGAAATACTGAAACGGGAGGCTGAGAATAAATTGAAAGATTATGAGGTACAAATAACTAAAATGAGTTGGCCGCGGTTTAAGATTGCCGGTTTCTCTGAAGAGATCAGTGAACACCAAATTGCAAAATCTATCATGGAACAAAATGAAATTATGGAGAGTGAAGATAATCTGAAAATAACATATGTTAAAAAATCGAGAAATGGAACATCCGTCGTTTTTGGGGAGTGCTCGCCTAATATATTTAGAAAATTAATGACTCTAAAAAAAGTATATATTAACTGGCAGAGATACCCGGTCTATGAAGATATTAGTATATTAAGATGCTTCAAATGTCAACAGCACTATCATAAGCAGGATATGTGCCAAAATAAGGAGTCATGTGAACACTGCTCAGAGGAACATCATAGAAAAGACTGTCCAAAGATATTGAAGAAATGTAGCAATTGTATCAGAACAAATAACAACTTCAAAACAAACTACAAAGTAGATCATATGGCGAGTGATCCAGAATGCCCCTCCTATAATTACTTGTTAAATATAAAACGTGGAAAAATAGATTATGGATTCACAAATGGCTTGTAGTCCCCAAGAACCTATTATACTACAAAAACTGGATTCATTCGAAAACGAAATTTCTCATGAAACTATCAAATGTCAACTACTAGAAAATAACATCAGTTTAAAATCAAAACTGTTAAACGTTCTGCATTTGAACATTAGAAGCATTCACAAGAATTTTGATGAATTTTTAGTATTTTTAAGCGCGTATAATTTAGATTACTGTGATATAATTGTATTGGGTGAATCATTTGAAAGTTATGATAATCAGTATGGTATCGACGGTTACACTATGTTTTACAATAATGCCAGATATAATAGGAATGATGGTGCTGTAATTTTCGTCAGGTCAAGTTTAATATTCAGTATCACACACACCACACTGAATAATTCCAATGTAACTGTAAGTAACATTTCTTTACAAAAAGATAATAATCACATTAATGTAATATGTCTGTACAGACCTCCCAACACAAACAAACAACATTTTTTAGAGGATCTTGAAAATTACTTAACACTTAGTAATAATAGCCAACTTGACGTTCTCTTGGGTGATATCAATATAAATATTCTAGAAAAAAATGATAACACTGTCAATTCTTATCTATCTATGCTAAATTACTCAGGCTTTTTATCGTGCATTAACTCACCAACGCGTGTTACTCCTGAAGTCAGCTCATGTATAGATCATATATTTGTTCGAAATAAATCAAACAGTGACCTATATAAATTTGATCCCTATGTGATACATGCTGACATAACTGATCACTACCCTATTATGCTGAACATAAGTATGAAAACAAATGTTATTGAAAATAAGAGAAGTAAGGTAACAACCCTTAAGGTAAATGACCTAATTTTCAGTGATTTAATCAAAATTGAAACTTGGAACTCGGTTCTAAACACTGATGACATAATAAAAGCCACTGATGAGTTTTACAAAATAATTACAAATATCCGTGATAGATCGACAATTAAAAAAACCTATTTTGTACATGAATTTAAAAAACGTAAACCCTGGATAACAAATGGTTTAATAGCTAGTATTAAAAATAGAGATAAAATGAAAAAAAACCTATTAATCACATACAATGATCTCGACTATCAAAAATATAAAAAATATAGAAATAATTTGCATAAAGTAATACAAAAGTGTAAACATGATTATTATAAAAATAAAATAGAGGATGCAGGATGTAACTTAAAAAAAGTATACAAACTCATATCTGAGGCAACAGATAACTCATCGCATAAACAAAAAATATTACCACCCATTAAAAAAAACTCCAACGATTTCTCAGATAACAGAACCATGGCAAATTACTGCAATGAATATTTCACAAACATCGGTATCGACATGCTTAACAAAATTAAAACTCCAATTAATGAATATAAACTTACATCCCATTCTTTATCGTCCTTATTCTTGAAACCTGTAAATAGTAATGAAATCATAAAACAAATATACAGCCTTAAAAATAATAGTGCCCCGGGTATTGATATGATGAGTGTTACTACTATTAAAAAAACACATACTTATTTAATTTCTCCCCTTGTACATATTATAAATTTAATTTTTAAGAGTGGCATAGTCCCAGACCAGTTTAAAATCTCAATAGTGACCCCAATTTATAAGTCGGGAGATAAATCAAATATTGGAAACTACCGGCCAATAAGCCTAATAAATAACTTCGCTAAGGTATTTGAGAAATGTCTTAAAGACAGACTCTTAAATTTTTTGCAAATAAATAACATGCTTTCAAACAATCAGTATGGGTTTATTGGTGGTGTGGGGACCACTGATGCGCTGTATCAATTGACTAAACAAGTAACAGATAATCTGGAGAATAATAAAAAGTGCATAAGCGTGTTTCTAGACTTGGCAAGGGCATTCGACACGGTTCCTCATGGCTTGCTTTTGGATGTTTTGCACAGGTGCGGTGTTAGGGGTGCTGTGTTGAATGTCTTTCAAAGTTATCTTGATAGTAGAAAGCAATTGGTAAAAATAGAGGATACGTTGAGTGATCCCTTAAACGTTAGAATAGGCGTTCCACAGGGTACTGTGTTGGGGCCACTACTCTTCATTACATATATTAATTCGCTAACAGATCTAAAATTAAACAACTGCTCCATAATATCTTATGCTGATGACACTGTAGCTATCTTTTCTGGCAAAGATTGGTATGACACAAAAAACAGCGCAATTAATGGAATTAGCAAAATAAAAGAATGGTTAGACACTTTCAAATTATCTCTTAATGTAAAGAAAACAAATTACATAGCCTTCTCATTAAATGAAAGCAATCGCCCAAACTTCGAACATATTAAAATAGATAACTTAAATGACATTATTAAAGAAGTTTCCTCAACAAAATATTTGGGGATTATAGTTGATAAACACTTAAAGTGGAACCAGCAGGTTACTAACCTTACGAAAAATATAAGAAAACTAATTTATAAATTTTACATTTTAAGAAATATTTTGACAAAAAATCTTCTGATCTCTGTTTACAAAACTATTGTCGAGGCATTAATGAGATATGGCATTGTTGTGTGGGGAGGTCTGTATGAAAACGCTTTGAAACCATTGAATGTTGCGCAAAATTATATTCTAAAAACAATTTATAAGAAGAATAAACGTTTTTCAACTGTACTTCTCTACTCCAAAGAGATATTTGATGTACGTTCTCTATACGTCTTAGAAATATCTTCCTTTGTATATAAGAATCAAGTTTTAAGGAACTACATTAACCATCCATATCATACTAGAGGTAAGGAAAATATGCAAATAATGATACCCAATAGCTGCTCAAATGCTAACCTTCGGTTTGCAAATTACTTGGCTCCTAAAATTTATAATCTTATCCCTTTGGAAATAAAAAATGTTACCAGATACAAATTATTTAAGATAACATGTAGATCTTTTATTTTTGATAACAAACATAGTTTTATGTCGCTTTTCTGATGCTGAATCCAAAATTTGTTCTTGCATTTTTTAGTAATGTCTCTCTTATTTTTATTTCAGCCTAACAATTTTATAAATCTAGTCTTGAGCACATACAGATGTTCAGTCATCTAGGTGCTTTCTGAAACATTGGTCCTATAATATTGTAAAATATTATTTAGTAACTGACAGTAGGTTTGTTTTTATTTTTTTCATATGTCTCAAATAATTTTGTATAGCTAGCTCTATTTATTAAGCAACTATAGTATTGTAGATCTAATGTATATATAAATAAATAAATAAATAAAAAAAAAATAAATAAATTTTCGTTCAAAACAAGTTTACAGTGTTTTATAGTTAATTTAGACGAATGAAAGTTTCAAAAATTGTGTCACTAATTATTGATAAACATATTTTTAGGGAAAGAAATGCGTGGTGAAATTAGAGATAAACTGTGGAGTCAACTTGAGTCAGAAATCCTTCTCCAGAGACACAAAACCGTTGTCAGAGCTTGTCGGCGAAATAGTTCCTTAAATAGCAGCCAGGATAAGTGCTCCAAACCTCCTCTGGAATCCAATGGAGGTACCGGTCACTTTGGAGATATTCGAGTCATTGTAGTTAAGAGAAAACCGGAACAGGGCCTTGGAATCAGTATCACGGTAAGTTGAATTGAAGTATGGGTTATTCAATAATTTTTAGAAATAGAATCTCTTTAAATACAGATATTGCAATACAACAACTCGTATCATTGAATCTATAATGATATGAACTATTCTTTTATATGAATATGTAAGCATTTATTGAAGAGGGTTGGATATTTAATTGCAGTTTAAAAGATTGAAGCAAAGTAAATGGGAGTATTGTATCGAGTTTGATAAGTGGATAAATAATAAATAAGGGATTTTGAATAATTGGGCTATTTTTGCTACATTTTAGGGTTCTATATTGATCTTAATTGAAAGTAGGAAGGTTAAATAAGTTAAATAATGACACTGGAAGCAATGTTTGGTAGTTAATTAGAGTCTCTTCTACCATGGATTACTTTATTCCCCAAATAATTACTATGACAACGATTGTAGAATAAGAATTATTTGACAAAAAAAAGTTCTTCAGTGCGTTTGATTAATTTGCTTAACGAATTTATTTAACTACAGATTTTTTTTTTACTTTACTCAAAGGCATAACTATGTTTTATATTGGCGTAAATATTGAAATTATATTAATATTCATTCTTACTGATCCAAAATGGTCTAGTTTTATTTGCAAGTAGCTAGCTACTGGTTATATGGGCATAAGTTCATTTTGAAGTATCTTTTATATTACAACCAGAGATATCATAATAATATATCGATTGACTATGACATATTTTTATTAGGTTAGCATACATAAAGTTCATTTTACCTACAGTATATATTTACGAACACTCCTATTAAAATATATTTTATTGGGCATCTGATCTATGACATTTCTAACGTTCTTTGTAAATATAAATACGAATGATAATAACACCGCTAATTAATACTACTAAGAAAAAGGAGAACATTTTCACTTGCTATAAACACTGGTGGATATCAACATAACTCTACCACACATATTTAACAGTGCATGTAGAATTCGGTAGAGAAATTGAAAGATTAGAAATAATAGAACCATTAAAACTTTTTAGTGAATCTGGTTCATCTGCCCAGAGAGTGAACTGAAACATTATCTGCAAACAAATTTGTATGTAGAAGCGGTTTAATAATTATACTATTTTCCTGTAGAGTTGCGCCAGGTTGCCTTCAACATGTTTCTCCACAGGAAACATTATTTTTGCGGTCTACTCATATTGAGATGATAAATATAGTTTTCGCTGATATAAAGAATACAGTGGTATTCAGTGCGGGGGATTTTCCCCAAATGTCTTAGGAAAGCCACGATGGTGATCCTTCGATCCCTCAAGTTTTAGGTCTAATTAATGATAATTAATACCGACTTTGGCCAAAGTGGTTGAGTTAAGTTTCGGTTGGTTCAGTACTGTGATGTTATAGAAGTGTTGAGGATTTCACCCATCAAGAAGTTGAGGAACACCAAGGGGATGCAATATTCTTCTCCTTGGAAGATCTTTACCTATGGCTTAGCGGCTTAGTGACAATGACTATGCTGCCGCGGTATTCTGTGATCTATCCTAAGCAAGTTGCAGACTTATGGCTTCAGGAGTATAGCTTTGTCCTTGTTTGTTTCCTACTTATTTGACTGTGTCCATTTTGTTGTTATGGGGAACAAAGGGTCCGAGCTTTTAAATGCTGGAAAGGGTATTCTTTATCTACATAAATGATCTTACAGCCTTGAACTTCTCGGGAAAATTTACAATGTTGTGCAGAGCAAAAATAAAGTTTCTTGCATGCCACTTTTTTAAATCTTATAATAAATTTTATCACTTCCAAGTATTTTTATTTTGGAGAACGTGTGTCTCATCCACCAAGAATATAAGAGTGAAATTAATAACCATTCACGAATACCCGTCCGCACGTTATCCCTTTCAAACCTGAATTATTTTGGTTTTTCTGAAAAATTCTTTTTGAGGTTTTTCTAAAATAATGGCTGTAAAAACTCCAAAAATACACACACACTTTTATTGAAAATTTTTGAAAAAAAGCAACGATGTCCATTGCAATGTACTGAAACTAACCCTCCACAGGCCAATTATTCCTAAGCCAAAAGTTAGGTATTAGAAATTTTCTTTTTTTATTCGCGCTTCCTCTATTTTACCCTATCGCCCTACGTTGTGTTTCGCATGTAACAGATTCTTATAGAGTTTGAACAAACTTTTACTTTTTCCTGGTGGTTTTGAGTTGTGCGTTCCTGCTGAAAGAGATTACTCCTACTTCGACAAATAAAACAAATTTCCCAAACACTGATTTATTCCGAACAACTAAATTACAGATTCTGGTGTAAAAAATTGGACGCAACAACGATTATACAGATCTTACTTCTACAACTATAAAATCAGCACATAGACATATTACAACATCCCATGATAAATCAAAATTATGTCAATGAAATACAATAAATAAAATAAGGCCACAACCTTTATGCAAGATTGTCAATATTCGTACAATACCTAGATACATCGAATATTAATCTTAACATTGTAACATCATAAACATTACAGATGTAAAGGTATGGTATATATTAATCAACCCATAGCCCGATTCCAAATCACATACAATTAGTCAAACAGTATTTCCATGCCAGAGATAGGGTCAAGGAAAGGTGTACCCCTCGCAATTCCGGGCCCCATACAACAATCATCGAAGCAAACTCCCCCGCCCTCTTCCACTCACGTCAGTGATATTAGTCTCACAGCCCGTACACCTTTCTGTGATACAACCCTTCCCTGCCACAGGAATAAGATTTGAATAACGGCGTTTATTAGTTACAGGACTAAGTTCTAAACTTGCATCTACCTTTTGGGCAAAGCCTCTTTTTGGTACAACCCTTTTTTGCTACAAGCTGTTTTTGGTACTACCTTTTTTTGCTACAAGCAGTTTTTAGAGCTCAGACCTTCCTTATATGCTCCAGGTGATTTTTTCCTTTACTGAAGAGGGCTCTTGCCCAGCCTCGGCACGATGTAACCTTCGGCCACCGGCACAGATGTTTTTTTCGTGTGGTACTACCTTTTTTGGGGTTGAGGGGGCCTCTAGACCAACCTCGAGTCCTTATTCTCATTTGACTCTTTGCGGAAGATCTGTAGATAGCGCAAGGTTATATTTACTCCTGTTTACATAAAGAAAAACCCCGTATTCGCTATATTTAATTATTCTGTATCTAAACTGCTGATTTGAATCTATTCGAGATCTGGCACAAACTCTCAGCCAATCAGTATTTGTCACGTTTACGAATAATACCCAATATAAAAAGCATACATGTACAAAATAGAACAATTCCAAATGATATCAAATAAAGAACAGAACATCAAATTAAACAATACCAATTAATATCAAGCATTAAATAAGTCAATGCAAACAATATCAATCAGTAAACAAGTCAAAGCAAATAATGTCAAATAATAATCAGTAAACATGTCAAAGCAAATAATCTCAAATAATATCAATCAATAAACGTATATGCGAATAATATCAATCAATAAACAAGTCAAAGAAAATAATGTCAAATAATCAATCAAATCAAATAAAATATATTACATGTTAAAAATGTACAAGCATTTACACAAAGTCAAAAGAATAATACAAACATTAAAAAATTAATACTATGGTAGAAAATACTAAACAAAACAAATTACTAGTATCATCCACTAAAGACATAAAATACTACATGTCTAAGACTCTAAATTCAAGAAACTCCGTGGTGCTATAGAACGCCTTTTTAATTAAAAATACTTTTACTTTTTTTTTTTAATTGGTTAAAGGGAAGTTCCCTGACTTGTGAAGGTAATTTGTTAAAAAGTTTGACACCAAGGAAATCTGGCCTACATTGGCACCTTTCCAGTCTGCTATAGGGTGCAACCAGATTGAACCTTCCCCTAGTGTTATGATTATGGAGGCTCTCATATGTTCTATATTTGCCCCTATTACTTTTTAAGTACAAGAGGTGTTCCAGGCTATATGTACAGGGTGGCGCATTTTGGATGCATTTACGGGGTTTCTCGGTAATTAGTAAAGATAGAAGGATGCGGTTTTCGCGACACCGGGCTATTTTTTTGTTAAACAAAAGATACCGTAAACAGAATTTGCCTAGGCCTCTTCGTTTCTGAGCTACAGGGTGGTTTTAAAAATGTTGTATTTTCGGGCACCCCTCGTATCTCAACTTCCTGATAACTTACAGAAAAGATAAAAACGGATGCTTATAGTACTTTTTACGTAGAATTCAGTGGCGTGCCCGAAATTTTTGCCAGAGATACTGTTTTTGAGATATGACCCAAACATATAATTTTTTAAATGGAACACCCTGTATTTTTTTCCGTCATTAAATTACTTTATTTTTTCCCATAAAAATGATATATAACACTTAACATTTTCTATTTTATGAAATGGTATAAATTTAAAAAAATCGCGAATTTAATGTTATATTCTTCTAGTTGGCTATGAATTTTATTTAAAAATTCGAAACAATACTCTATAGAAATGTTGAATTACTTAAAAAATTATTCTCATCATAATATTATGACCCTATGTTATTAATACACCGGCTTGCAAACAAACTAGTCTTGAAAGGGCATTATTAGATCAAAGTAGGCCTTGGAAACAAAAGTTAAATTTAATTGTTATTTGATTTTTTGACAGCTATAAAAACAGTGATTTAAAAAGTAAAAAATGGCGCATGACAATCTTTATAAATTTAATATGTTAGAATGTTATATTGAATGTGGAAAAAATAGTGTTGCTGCCTCCGAAATGTATTTTCAAAGGTATGAAAGAAGACAGCCTCATATTCAAATATTTAAAAGGCTCGAGAGAAACCTGCAGACAGTTGGATCATTTCAAAAGCCAAGACCAAAACTCTACCACAAAGAAAACAAGGAAATCGAAGAGATTAACACCGTTGCATATGTTGTAGCTAACCCGCATGCCTCTTCAAGAGAAATTAGAAATAATATTGGAGTAAATCGGAAAATAATTAAGAAAATATTGCGACAACACAAGTATCGACAGTACCATTATAGAAAAGTTCAGCTTTTGTAGCCGGGTGATATCGAACGGCGAATAATATTTTGTAATTGGTATTTGAGAAAAGCTAGGGAGGACAATTTACTTTTTAGGAAAATTATATGGTCGGATGAAGCTCATATTTCCAGCCAAGGAATATTTAATCGCCATAATAATCTTTATTGGGCAAGTCGCAATCCACACATTACAGTTGACAGAGTAGTTCAAGGGAAATTTGGTTTTAACGTTTGGTGTGCTCTGTATAACTGCAGAATCTTCTGTTATATTGTGTTTGATGGTAATCTCACATCGGATCGATATATAGACATTTTACAAGAAAATCTTTTGGAAGAAACCCAAGACATCAATGACGTTTACTTCCAACAAGATGGAGCACCAAGCCACAATGCAAGGAGAGTGGGTGATGTTCTAAACAGATCTTTTCATAATAAGTGGATAGGCACCAGTGGTCCTGTTAGGTGGCCACCTCGGTCACCTGACTTAACGCCTTTAGATTTTTTCTTCTAGGGTTTTATAAAAAATCAAATATATAGAGTTAAAAGTAATAACGTTAATGAACTGCAAGTACGTTTTAGGAATAGTTTAAGGAAAGTAACCCGATTGCATTTATATAATGCATTGCGAAGTGTCGAAAACCGTTGTAGGCAGTGTCTAGAAAATAACGGCTTGCACTTTGATAATAAGAGGTAACCGAATGTTGTTTTTGTTATACCTATAATATACTTAATATAGCTATAATCAATAATTAATTAAATTCAAGTAATTCTTGATTTTTGTTTCTTTATCGACTATTAAATTTAAATAAAAATAATTAATTTTATTTAAATAACTAGTTCTTGATATGTTATTTTTTCAATCAGTAAAATAAAGTGTATAGAGTTGTTTCGAATTTTTAAATAAAATTCATAGCCAACTAGAAGAATATAACATTAAATTCGCAATTTTTTAAAATTTTTACCATTTCCAAAAATAGAAAATGTTAAGTGTTATATATCATTTTTATGGGAAAAAATAAAGCAATTTAATGACGGAAAAAAATACAGGGTGTTCCATTTAAAAAATTATATGTTTGGGTCATATCTCAAAAACAGTATCTCTGGCAAAAATTTCGGGCACGCCACTGAATTCTACGTAAAAAGTACTATAAGCATCGGTTTTACCTTTTCTGTAAGTTATCAGGTAGCTGAGATACGAGGGGTGCCCGAAAATACAACATTTTTTAAATAGCTAGTAGCTCAAAAACGAAGAGGCATAGGAAAATTCTGTTTACGGTATCTTTTGCTTAATAAAAAAATAGCCCGGTGTCGCGAAAACCGCATCCTTCTATCTTTACTAATTACCGAGAAACCCCGTAAATGCATCCAAAATGCGCCACCCTGTACAGGGAAAAGTCAATACACCCCACTGTGTTAATGCAACCCTGCAATCCTCCCTGTAACTCAGACTCGACATGAATCTCAGAGCCCTTTTTTGGAGCCCAAAAACACGGGCCGAATGCGATGAACCACCCCAGGCCAAAACAGCATAGGTCATCTTACTGTGGAAAATAGCAAAATATGCAGTTCTCAGTGTTTCCTGGGATACATATCCCACTAGATTCCTCAAAGCAAAGACCCCAGACCTAAGTCTATCACAAACCCTACAACCTGAGGCTCCCAGATCAATCTTGAATCCAGATCCACTCCCAAGAAATCTGACAGATTCGCATTGGTCACCATTGATATCTCTCAGCGAAAATATCATGCTTTGGGTCTTTTCTGCATTAAGAAGCAATCGATTTGATTAACTTGAGTGCAAAAATTCTGTTACGGTATTGTGGATAAAGGTCAGTTTTAGTGCATGTTGCCGAAGGTTCCAAACCCCAACATAGAATCGATTTGATAGTAACCACTCTCCCACAGCTTCCTGAGCCTCGAATAAATTTCTCTCTACATCCCCCACAGTCTCACCACACACTCCAACAGTTGTATCGTCCGCGAAAAGCACAAACTTGGCACTTTCAAAGCTAAGTGGAAGATCATTCATGAAAATCAGAAACAGAATTGGGCCCAATACCGATCCCTGTGGTACCCCAATATCCAAGAGCACTTCCGCAGACAACACTCTACGCACCTGCACCCTCTGATACCTGTCAGCAAGGTATGACTGCGTCAATTTTATACTGTTTTCACTAAAATTATAGGACTTTAATTTTTCTAATAAGAGAAAGTGTGTGACACAGTCAAAAGCCTTGCTGAGGTCGCAGAATAGGGCATCAAAATATTCTAAGCCTTCGAATGAGTCCATAATTGCATCCACGAGCTCAAGAGCTCCCATTAATGTGCTCTTCTTTACTCTGAAGCCAAATTGATGGTCACTGAATAAATTGTTGGTCTCAAAGTGTTCAACAAGATGTTTTGCCATGAGCTTTTCAAATATTTTTGATATAATTGGCAGTAGTGAAATTGGCCTATAGTTTGTAACCTGTTCTTTATCTCCCTTCTTAAACACAGGTGTAATAAGAGCTCTCTTCAGGACCCCCGGAAAGACACACTCATAAATGCACCGGTTAAATAGCTTTGCGAGAGGAATGTACCCTAGGTTTTTACAGATTTTATAAGTTGCACTTAGTCCATCTCTACATTTTTTATTTTTTAGTTTTGATATTATATCTCTAATTTCAATATAAGATGTTTGTTTATATTCAAACATATTAGATACAGAATTCACATTTCTCAAGTGTGAAAGTGGGGCAGTGGCAGAGAGTGGCATGTTATTTGTCAGGTCATGAGCTATCCTCGCAAAATATTTATTGAAGTCTTGAGGAGATATATCACAGTCAATAGCAGTTTTGTTTTTTGAATTACCTTTATAATTTGCCACATACATTTTCAAGGGTTACCGGAGGAGTTTATTGCTCTATCATTAGCTGTTTTTTTTTGCGCTGCATATCGCAGTTCTATATCAACTTTTAAATTTTTTAAATTCTATCCAATCACTCACTCGAGTATACTGCTTGCACACCTCATTTAACAGATTCAGACTGTCTCTCATACCTCTCAGACCATTATCAAACCAATTCACTGTGCGTGGTTGATCTGATCTGACAGTAAGTTCTCTCTTAAAGAAAGATTCCAAGTATGCATCCTCTAGAAGATCCATTAAAACTTCAAATTTCCGCTCAATGTCAATCTCCATATTGTCAATGAAATCCCAGGAAACATTCTCAATGATACTATAAAACTTATTTAATCCATTTTGGGTTAATGATCGAAAGATTTTTTTCCAGTAATATATTGACTTTAGATCTAAACGAAACACTGATCTGTTGACCCAAATGATCTGAGAGATGGGGGTTTAAAATTTTCACTGAAAGTGGATTAAACTCAAAATTGACAAAGACGTTTTCCAAGCAAGCTTCGCCACGTGTGTGCTCAAAGATTGCCTGATGTAAACCGTATGACCCCAAAAGGTCAAGAAGCGTGAGAGTGATACCCTCCATGGTGTTAAAGGGCACGTTGAAATCTCCTGTCAGGACAATATCTCTCCCATTGTCAACAGAGTCCAAAACATTCTCCAAAGCAGACAGAAAGGAACCAATATCTCTGGCGTCCTATAGATACAGATAATGTAAATGTCATCGATTAAAATTACACTTAGCTCTATACATTTTTCAATATTAAAAACACTAAAATTGTCTAAAAACATAAAATTAAAATTTTCCCTAAGTAATATCATGGTACCTCCCACAAGGCTTTGTACTCTTATTGAGAAACCTGCAACCTTATATTGATCAAGGTTAAATGCATTCACTTCACTGAAATTTAGCCAATGTTAAGTGAGACGAAAGAAATCCAAATTTTGTTCAGCTAAAAATGCTTCAAATTGATGTACCTTATTTCTAACAGATTGGATGTTACAGTGGAACAAGGATAAATTTTTTTCTGAAACTCCTAAGTTCTTGGAGTTACATTTTGCTTCCTTTGAGACATTAAGGTCTTTAGGTTTAAAAATTTGTTTATTTGCTTCCATAACCAAGTTGCTACTACTGGAGAGTACTCCGATCTTAATAATCAGTAAACATGTCAAAGCAAATAATTTTAAATAATATCAATCACTAAACAAGTCAAAACAAATAATATCAAATAATAATCAGTAAACATGTCAAAGTAAATAATCTGAATAAGTGTCTATCAGTAAACGTATATGCAAATAATATGAAATAATATCCATAAACGGAACCCATGTAAACGTACATAAAACCAGATAATATCAATCGATTAACCTGTAACAGCCTGTGATCAAATAATGTCACATTGCTTTAATATCCAAATAACGCTAATTTCCATCATCTTTAAACACGCCAATAATTCTTATTTCAAAATGTAACCCACAATAAGTTCTACAGATTATGGGTTAGTTTGGGTTATCGTCCCATACCTATACTTTATACTATTTAAGTAAATGCTTATTATAAACATGGCCCGACAAGCCATGGCAAATCTGGATTTTCATATCTCTTATTATTCACCTGTTAGCCCTTCTTATGCTTGGCTGATTACCGATAGGACAAGTTACTTTATTTATTATTTTATTTAATTTTTTAAAACTATCGTAGTTAAAACCATCACGCGACAGGGCGATTATCTGAAATTTCAGTCTTCGGCCGCAATATTCCCAGCTGAGAGTTAACAGGTGGCTTAGTACCCCATAAATATCACCCAACACATTTTTGACCATCTCTGTGGGATCTCTTGTGGCACAATGCATTTACTATTTTGAGAGTTTATTTTGCAAACGAAAATTATTTCTTGTATTCAACCTGATTGGCCTATTTTCCCAGTTTATATCATTAACCCAGCTTATTCAGAATATAGAGTCATAAAAATTATCTTGTAACTAAATAAATTATACTTCATCTAAGATTTGACAAATCTGGCTTTGAGACTCTTTGGCCCGATTCGGCTTGGCTTTTCTTGTAACTTTTGGCATTTTTATTTTATATTTTTTAAATCTTTCTGAATTACTTTAGTTTAACGGTGTAAAGAAAATACGATGCTACCCAAGCGCATGTAGCGTTGGCATGCAATCAGAAAATCCCTTTCACGACGCGTCACACGTCCTTTTTTACGAGGGCGACGCTCTCGGTTGCATTCGGCTGTTTTAAAATCAGCGGCCGAAGTTACATTTAGTTGTAGCATTTTCTAACGTAGTTGATTACTTAAAAAAAATAATATAATATTATCGGAAAATTTAAATTAATTATGTAGGGTAGGTTTGATCCCTTTTATTTTTTATGATAGAGCATAAAACAATTTCAATTAACTAAACAAAGGACTATGGAACATTTAATACAATAAATATGGGTTTTCCCCTTACATCCGGAATTCTTGCATCTGGTTGCTTGTTTATTATCGTTCAGCTCTGGCATATGGTCAAAAAGATTCAATTGGATTTCGCGCAATGGTCTTACTTTACTTCAATATTCCGTTTTTTATGAAAGTGGCGTATTTGGTGGTGCTTGGCGCAAGAATGGTCTTTCTGATCTCCTTTTGAGTTTTGCTGGGTGATTTTGCGATGACCGTTTTGAAATGAAAAGAATCTAGGATTTTATTGCTGAGTATGCCGCAACCTTCTTTATTGTGTTAATATTCCAACCAGCTATTGGTACATGCTAAATCAATAGCGTGAAAAATCATCAGTAGCGTTCCCTTTCGGGATTTTGTAAAAATTGATTTTGAAAAAATTCCAACCCTTTGCTCGAGTTACCATACAACTGTTATAGAGCTTGACCACTTCTGGTCTTTCAATTTTCTTGTAAGCTTTTGCTGCTGTTTCCCATCTTTTCATCAGGATTTTATCGCCTTTGCTAAAGAAATTTGATCTCATGCCAACAATTCGATCGTCCAGCCATTTAAATAAAGCAATTCCATCTTCACTTATCGCTTATCCTCTGATCTTTTTTGAAATTTTTTCGTCCTCCTTCACAGGTGGATTGCAAAAACGATTTAGCCTCACAGTCCCAGTGAAAAGCGCGTCGACTGCAAAAATTCTGTTTCCCAACTTGGATAACCTTCAGCAATTGACAGTCGTTAGTTTTATACAAGATGGTGTGTCGCTAACGAACAAGCAATATAGACTGTTTTATTTAAAAAATATATTTACATATTTGGTTTCCATTATGCTAGTGATGAAACGCTAGTAGTTTTAGATAGATGGATATTATCCAGCGTTCTGATTGGGAAGTATGTGATATCTAGTCATAGCGACACTTCTTTGGCAGAATTGTAATTCGATTCAGATAGAAATATGTCCATTTTGATGGTGGCTTTATTAATACCTTTGACAAGTTTAAGTTCTAGCATCAGTAGTGTTGTTGAACATTATCAGCGATCCATCAGGATAGTAGGAACAAGGCTGTACTTTATTGCCACGCTGGAACCGTGGCCAAGATTAAGAAACATCACATAATGCGACTGTAAATTACTAGCATTTTCCACTTTACCTAATTATTGGAAATTAATACCTTAATATTGTGTATTTTAATGAGTACAATAATTTGTGTTCTATTAAAATTTCTGTGCGAAGCATGAGTAACGAAAAAAATACCAAAAACGAAAACTGATCGGGCCCAAAATCAATAGCTGTCTAAGTGACAACTATAACTACAACCCATATTTCAAATCGATACCTCAAAAATTGCGACCTGTAATCGATTTCAAACATTTTCAGACACGGACAGACATACAGACAAAATTTTGATTTTTTGTTTTCGATTCCAAGTCGATAGGGCCGGGTCCCAGGTCGATCCGAGGCACGGTTACGGAGATTTTCTGAAAGTTGGTCTATACAATTAGAAACACCTATAGTGGTGTTTCTAACAAGCGGCGTGGCCACTCGTGCCTGCGAAAGACGCGAGGACCTTCGGTCACACATTTTTTCACCTCCCCCCCCCACATTTATCGTCTGGTCACATTTGTAGTTTGCCCAGCCATATTTATTGCCACGCTCGTATCCGTACCGTGGCCTATAATTAGAAAGCCCTTATAATTAGAGTTATTAATCGCTAGTCTAATTTTACCGTGATAATTTTTTAATTGGTTGCCATGGTAACCGACTTGTCAACGTCAATCGTTAATTTTTTTTTAATCTTTACCTAAATACCAAATATCAAATCTCTAAGTCGTACGATTGACGAATTATGACGATTTTTTACTTTTTTTTGGTTACCATAGCAACCAATTTTTTAGTATCAAATTAGGCTTCATAAACAATCCTAAGTACCATACTATATCTTTTATTAGTGATATACATATTATTAATTGGTTGCTATGGTAACCATGTTGTCAACAAAAAATGCTAACATACTTTCACATCTATTTATAAATTAATAAAACGAATTCTTGTCATCATAAATCGTTAATATTTCATCACCTTTACTACTATACCAAATATCATATCTCTAAGTCGTACGCTTACTAAATTTTGACGATTTTTCCTCTTTTTTGGTTACCATAGCAACCAACTTTTTAACATCAAATTCGATCAGTAAGACAACCCTTTCTAAAACACTATATTTTCCGATATTGATCCTTCAGAAATCTACACTCTATTATTAATCAGTTGCCATGGTAACCAAATCTTCTTATCATAAGTTTTTTTAACATTTTTTCTCCTTTACTCACATTCCAAATATTAAGTCTTAAGATTATGGAATTATGACGATTGTTACTTTTTTTGGTTATCATAGCAACCAATTTTTTATTTTAAAATTAGGCTTCATAAACAATTCTAAGTACCATCTAATTCTATCATTAAAACTACCCTTTATACAACATACATTTTCCGATGTTACCTAGTCCTTATGAAATCTACACTATATTATTAATCGGTTGCCACGGTAACCAAATATTGCCATAAATTATTAACATTATTTCTCTTTTAATCACATACCAAATATCAAGTCCCTTAGACGTCAGATTATCGATTTATTACGATTTTTTTTTTGGTTACCACGGCAACCAAAATTTCAACGTCATATTCAATCAATAAGACGACCACATGGTCGTTGTTTATAGATACATGACATTTTACGACATTAATCCTTAAAAAATCTACGCTGTATTATTAATTGGTTGCCATGGTATCCAATTCTTGTTAACATAAATCTTTTACATTTCATCACCTTAACTCATATATCCAATATCAAGTCTCTAAATTTTACCTAATTATGACCATTTTAATTTTTTTTGGTTACCTTAGCAACCAATTTTTCAATATCAAATTTTACCAGTAAAACGATGCTGTATATAACACAATTCTTTCCAATATTAATCCTTAAGAAATTTAGGCTATATTATTTTTCGGTTGTCATTGTAACCAATTCTAGTCAGCACAAATCGTTAACATTTCATCACCCATACTCACATACCAAAGATCAAGTCTTCAAATCGTATAATTATTACTAAAATATATAAATTTAATTTTTTTACAACCAATTTTTCAAGAATAACTAATTTTTTTATTCACCCCTGTAGTATATGGGCATCTTAAATAATAAATAAATAAATGTTAATTCGTAGAAAAAATCCACAATTTTTTCATTAAAAAAAAAATGTTTCCGCTATAGGATTCGAACCTGCACCCGAAAAATAATCAAAATAGTTACGATAATTGTGGTAGTATAATAATTGAAAAAAATCCTTCATATGCCAAAAACGGTAACAATTGGAGCAAAAGAGCAAAGGAACAAAAATACGTGTCTTACCGAATACTTTCATTTGACATCAAAAAAAGAAAAGTTGGTCCTTGTTTACACGGACAAAAATGCCAAAAAAACGGTAACTTGTCCTGTTTTCACACCCTGTATATTAACCGATCGTAACCAAAATCACAGGTTTGTAGGGTTTGTGGACCTCTACCTCTATCCCAAATTTCAAGTCTCTATTTTCAAAATTGCGACCTGTCATCGATTTCATCACATACACACAAACATACATACACACATACAGACAAAAAATGATTTTTTTTTCGATTCCAAGTCGATAGGTATAAGTCCCAGAGCGATCCGACCTACCGTTATGAAGTTTTTATCCCGATTGGTCTCGCCCTAGAGAAAGCCTATATTATAATGAGGGCCCATTATTGGGCCGCTAATTATAAGGGCTTTCTAACCTGAAAAAAACCAATATAATATGATACTTACCAATCTATTAAAACGAGTCTCACATGATGCTTCAAGAGGATTAGTGAAAATCTATCATAATTTTCACACATTAGTATTGGTAATGCTTCTTCGTTGAAATACCGATGAAACGCCAAAAGTTTTAAGTAAATACAAATTTTAATCAGTCGCCAGAAATTAACTGAAACTGATAATTAACTGGGCCGAATCCAAACGAACCAAAAAAAAAATTATATATGTCCAGTCGACATTACCAAAAATATATGTGTCCTGTCGACATTGCTTTTTTACTTAAAAGCGCAGTTTCAAAGGAACTCAGTTTTAAATTACTAAACTTGAAATTTTATTAATCGTCTATTTTTTGGCGGCTTGTAAATAAATAGGTAGAGTTAGAAAATTTTAAATCTAATTTTAAAACAGTACCTTTTCATATATTTTTTTAATTTGTTAAACGAAATATAGTATATGAATTAAGGTAATGAATGTATTCATTACCAATTCATTTTTCATTTCAAGAAAATTACAATATTCGCCTGTCTTAAATGCTGCTCAGAGCATAGTGAAATAGTCAATTAGGAGCAAGTCATTAATGTTTTAAATAACAACTTTGAAGTTGTGCTAAATTTTCTAGTCTTTAAAATGTCACCTTAATTGTTTCCTTTTTTTTTTCAGGGAGGTAGAGAGCACGGTGTTCCGATCCTTATATCAGAATTGGAACAGAATGGCCCGGCCGCTCTCTCCGAACAGTTGTATATAGGTGACGCCATTTTATTTGTAAATGACATAGATTTGAGAAATGCATGTCATAAAGAAGCCGTCGCTATATTGCAGCAGCAGAGTGGCGATTGTGTTTTGCAAGTTCAGTATATTGCTGCTGACGATAGTGATAATTCGTTAGAAGAGGATGGACTTAATTTTAGGTAAATTTTTAATCACAATAGTTATTTAATTTTTTAAATATTATTTATTGAACCACATTGAGATTAACAAATCTGAACAGTCATTTATATCATTAACCAACTTAAAAACATAACACAAATCAAATACAAGGCATTTACTAGCTTATATTTAATTTCCATCGCTATACAATGCCTGAATGCTGCAAAGCGCAGGAAACTATTTTGAACTCTATCCAAAGAATTAGTATGAATGTGGTACTGAGAAGATCACAGAGTTGTTGAAAATCCTAAATTCGACCTTACAAGGGAGCAGTAAAGAGTTCTAATAGTTTTTTTTTATCGAAAAATCAGAATAATTGCTCAAAACAAATTGCAGCAAACTAATACCCTTAAATATATTCCATGTAGAATGCTTTTTACTTAAGTCCACCGTTTTCGATGAATAGCGATTTTATTTAACCTTTGGAGAATCTTGTTTTCAGTGATCCACCAAGTGGGTCACCCGAAATATGAAATGCGATCTTCCCGCAAAGCCCAAAGTTGGCGTCTAGATAGATAGGTAATAAGTAAGATATAAAAGTGCAATCCGGTTCAATCTAAGACAATTTAAATACTACAGGGGTTTAAAATCACAAAAATGTCGCTTTTCGAAAGTAAATATTCCGAAAACAGTTGCTTAGGTTATGCTGCATAAAATATATCTGGCATTTTGTGAATATTTTTAAAACATTATGCATTTAGTATAATTTTGGTTTAACACAGTAATTGATTTTGTACCACTTATGCACTTATGCCCCACGTTGGGCGCCAAAATTTTTCGCGTAAAACTTAAATACAAGATATGTCAGGAAAACAAGTTTAGCAATAGTTGATTCAAGGTTCTGCTTTTGTTTATCACCATTAGATCACTGAATGATTTAAAATCAACTATATTAGTCCAAACCATTCTAACCCTATTGATAATACAATGGTGAGTTGTCTAGGTAGATATTATATCAGAGTTGTAAATATAAAACCCGCCTTATGTCTCGTAAACTATAAAAACACTGCAATTTTTCTTGGTTGGCAGACATAACACAGTTCCACAAGTATTTCTGTCAAAACATTAAATAATTTTCTTTGTATTCGAAATTATCTTCTACATTTAATATCCGAATATTCTGGAACTACTTCAAAATAAAATGTGATGTCGTGTCTCGTGTTAGTCAAATTTGCAAATTCGTTGTGTTACACTTTCCTGCACTGATCGCCACCGTCGCAACAGTAGGGGGGATATTAGTGTGCACTACTTGTCCTACACTGATATAACAAACACTTTGTGCTGACTTACACCAAGCATAACAAACGCCATATAAGAAAAAGTATATGCCTGGTTGTACTAGTGGTCGATAACAAACAAGCCTATATGCATAGACAAGTTTTTGGAACAAAATTGGGATTTTTCATAAAAAGTTGAGAACGGCAGATATAGCCGATTTTGGTAGGATACGGGAAAAACATACGAAAATATACCATTTATTATTACGCTGTGCACAACGCAATATTATACACAACCTTTAAAGATTATGGCGTGGAACTAAGGTATGAATAAGTCTTAAGCTGTGTTGCTATGCTGAGAATATACATTTTTGACTGCTCGAATATGTTCTATGTACAGATGTCCCATTTTCGATGAAATTATGAAGCATCTGCGTTACTAGAAACGATAGAAATATGCGATTTTCGCGAGAAACGAAAGATACAGTAAAGAGGATTTTAATAGATCTTTTCGTTTTTGATTTTCTGTGAGTAGATCTTTTTGAAAACAATGGCATTAAACGTAACAATTCAAAATTTTGTAGAGTATTGCATGCTAGTTTCCTACATAACGAAATAGCAGTTGCATAATTCAACTTATTTGGATGGATATCCTTATTTCTTGTAGTTATGGATTTAGGAATATATTTTTATTATATAACAGTCTGATTTTGCCACTATAAAAGATTTTAAATTTTCTTTTATATGCTGCATTAGCAACAAAAGATTCTATATTTTGTGGTAAGAATTATTGAGTATTAACCTCTCCGGTTAATTAATTATAAATTTATTTACTTGATTTGTTGTCAAAAAGTTTAATGGACTTCCCTTCATACCTAATTTGTATTAGCTTTTATAACACTGTGGTTGCAGTGAGTGGCTATTCCGATCATCCTTTTTCTTATGCTGTCCTCCAACACCTTGTGACTCTTTATTTTAAAGTGGATAATATATTGGCTCGCTTAGGTTTATCAAACAACTAAAATATGATATTGTGTTATTAGTTTAACTTTGCTTAGTCATTTTACAATGATTATGTTTTCTTGCAGTTCTGTATTTAGGAACTGAGTTAATAACTGCCTTTGATCCTCGTTAGATCGATCAAATTCATATACTACTTTCGGTTTATTTCACTTCTAATTTCAAACTGATATGGCTTTGACTTGTTGGGGTCACTGATTTGCTTTGCTTGCTGTTGCTGCTTTCTTGTTTGTTAGTTATTACATTTTTCTTTCTCTTCAATAGTAAGAACTAGTCCCTGTTGCTTATTTTCTTCTAAGACTTCTTACTCTCTGCATAGATTACTCATTGTTGTTTCTTCTCATAGTGCTTTAGGGATTTAAGGCGCATCCCTCACATATTTTCGTCGTGGTTTTCCCATATTTTTCTTTAATTTTCATTCAATTGTCAATGTTTGTTTTCCTTTCTTATGTTTTAGTGGATTTTGAGGTTATTTTGTAGTTCCACCTTCTTACGACAGTTGTGGACTTTGCTATTTGGGATTTTTACTTTATATTTGTCATTTCACATGACATATTTATAACTTTTGTAATATTCGATTGGTAGCCTTGAATATTAGTAATGGGTTTTTTTCACCTAATTGTTGCTGACGATTGGGATTTTTACAGATTTATTATTTTGTTTGGTAATATTTTCTATTATTTATTGAAAAATTTAATTTTAGCCCGTTTGTTCTTGCTTCCGCATTCGTTTTACCATTTTTTCCTGATTTGACGTTTGTTCTCTAATCCCGTGGAAGTGGAAAAAGGCAAATTGGCTGAAACCGATGATTTCGGCCTTCTAGAAATTCCTACTGGAGAGAGATGAAGCGTTTTGCTGAAGTGCAGTTGTAGGTTTTTTTTTATGTATGTGCTACGAAATGCTAAGACCTAAGACCATGAGGGTACCGTTACCTGTTATATGGCTAAAACGTTGTCCAAGTATCGAAACATACACACTTGGTGCACTTCACGACACTTTTTAGACAACGCAGTAGTACTTCCACGGGACAACCTTTTTGTATTGTGTTTCTAGGGGATCTGGGGTTGAGTCCCTAATTAGTGCTTGGCACAACCGATTTCTCGGGATATTCGTACTGCACGAGAGGCTTTTCGAGCTCACCTTATAAAACCGAGGCAGTTGATCCTCCAGGCAACCCTCCAACTCAGAGGGTTTCACTACCGGGCCAGAAGCCAGTACCAGGTTTTTAACTACCGGGGCCACAAGCCGTTACAAGGTTTCACGACCGGGTTTCACTACCGGGTCCCACTACAGGGTTTCACCTTTGGTTCACTTTCACCTTTTTGGGCGGAGGACTCTCAATCTCGAGCACTTTCACCTCAACTGCTGAGCTTGCAGGCTTTTCACCAGCAGACCTTCGGACCGATCTAACGTGTTATCGTTCCCATTATTTTGTTTTATTATCTCATTATTGTAGGTCGAGCTTTAAGATAGCTCTTACTAGTTTTATTGTTTTTATTATTTTTATTATTGATTGATAATATTATTACTGCATTCATTATTGGTGCGGCTGCTAATTGATGCATTAGAATTTACATATCTGTATTAATCTTAAGTAATCCAAAGGGATCACTTCAGATAGTAGTTAGAGTTTTTAAGTGTAAGGCATACAGTACCGGGTTTGCCAACAGAATTGGTCTCAGTACAATCATCATATTGTACCATCACCGTTAATTACTTAATAGCCGTTTTAAATAAAAAAAAAAACCTAGAAGCCAATAGATCGAATCTTAAATTAAGATTGCGTTTTCTTGTTTAATAAAACGTGCCTAGCAACCCCGTATAATACTACGGGCTTTTCCAGTTTAGCTTGCAGAACTGGTGGCGCTCACGAACTCCACACCTGGAGCCGGGTATTGCACACATTACTCTCCGGTGTTAGGTTTGTTTTAATTAAAATCCTTTCCTTTTTAACATTAATAAGAAAATTGTGTTGCAGCTATACAGAAATAGCAGAATCACCACCGATTTATAGAAATAAACGAAATTTAAAACCATGTCCGAAAGCATACTATAACGGGAACTCGTGAGAATGAAATTACTGCGTGAGCATCTCAGAAAATAATATTCACAAAAATCTCAAAGAACATGTACAAGTCCTATAAATTCACGATTTTGCGACAATTACATCCTGGAGATCCAGAAGAATGTCGAGTTGAATATATATCTATAACCACCATGCCAGAGAGATAAATAAATTTTGAATGAAAAGTTATTTGGTTCGATGAGACATTTCTCAAATTCGGGAATATTAAACAGACATAACAGCAGTTGCTGGTCCTAAGAGAACAAACATAATATATTTCTTCGGCGACAGCAGGATAGATTTGGGCTTAATGTCTCCTGTTTGTTTCGGGATATATTGTAAACATCTAGGTACGAAGGAAGCTTCATCGTCCCGCGCTGCCTGTAAATTTTGGAAGCATATCTGCCAAGACAATATTTATTTGGTTAAGCTAAATTAACTCTACTTCCAGTAGGGCGGTTCTCCTGCGTATAACTCTCACGTTTTAAGAACATTCTTCGAATATAATTTTCCAAATCGATTGATTGGAACTAATGGACCAATACCCTCAGGTTCCCAGATTTTGCACTACTGGATCTTTTTCTTAGTTGATTCTTGAAAAAATTTAGTCTCATAGGCAATATGACGATCCTATAGAAGACAACATTTTTTAATATTTGTTTTATAATTTAAATTATAAATAGTACTGATCTGTTTCTTTTGCACAATATGTAGTTATTGAGTTATTTTTGTATCTATTTCAAGTAAAGCATATTTGAATGACTTTATTTTGAATTTCCCGAATTAAAATATAGCAAGCTAAAAATGGTCTGCCATATTTTTCGTATTTCCTTTTCAGCAGATTCACAATTCAAATATGACCTAAGCATAATAATTATTCGTAAATACGTAATTGAAAAGTGACTGCACGCTAACAAACAAAACAAATTAACAAAATTACTAAAAAAATTTACGAAAAAGCTATTTTTGTGGCAGTTTAAAAAGAAAGCTCATACTATTTAACTTAATCAAACTAGCGTATTTGGTACAGGATATCCTACCAAAAAGAGACACAAATTTAGAGGTGACAGCTAAAAAATAAAAATGTTTCGAAAAAAATTTCACTGCATTCTACGTAAAACTAACTAGATAAAACGTTTTTATCATTTCATTAAGTTTAAATACAACTGAAATACGTGAGGTGCTTATAAAAAACCAACATTATCTAAAATCGCCTTATATTTTAAAAAGTAAGACGGTTATGGAAATTCTGTTTGCATCTTTTGTTTCTCAAAAAAGTACATTGGTCTGCGAAAACCGCAACTTTCTATGTTCGTCTAGTATCGGAGATACTTCATGATTTTATCAAAATCGGAATCGCGGTCGCAGCTTGTGATGTGACGTCGACTACATTGTTCGTCATTTAAATGTTGTTTTTGACGTAATTACGAGGTTTTAATTGTGAAAAAGTATATACATATATTTGTTTATTGTTGGTGCATGTTATAATAATTTTATTTTCTCGGTAGTGATCACTAGCTTGTCAGAAAATGCGATAAAACTGTTGGATATCGACGGGGCGGGAATGTTTGTTTACATGCATGGGTGATCAACTACGTTCCAATATCACACATTTCTGGTGTCCCATAAAATACCATCCATAAAATACCATTCATATTCATTATTGACAAAATGCTGCGAAACTTCAAGTGTTGCAGAAATAAAGATTTTTTAAATTACTGCTGCGTAGTATGTCTAAGTGTTTTTCATCCCAGCTGTTTGGAACGCTTTGGGAAAACAATCGAACTTGGAGGATATAAAATGTATTGTTCCGTGGAATGTCAAGAAAAAGACTTAATGGATAAACAAAAGGAATAAATTTTTTCATCAGAAATTGAAAGTCTTAAAAAGGAAATAAAGGAAAAGGATACACATATTCGGCGACTTAGGCGAAACAGTCAGGCCTTTGAAGATGATGTTTGTCAGGCAGAAACCAGAAACGAAGTTTACTGCCGAGCTTGAAAAACAAAACAAAAAGATAAAGGCTCTTAAGAGGGAACTGCTAAAATTAGAAGCTAAAAATCAAGATACTGATAAAGACGATAGAGAGTTGCACGGAATCTAAAGAGTCGGAGTTGAATAAACTTAATAGGAGCATGATTGTTGCTATTGAATCACTGGAGAAGGAAAATTAAGGCTATGTTAAAGACATAAAGGCGCTAAATCAGGAGATATTTAGACTTGAACATAAATCAAATCATTCACATGAAAGGGGACGTATGTGCATGAGCAGCGATCACTCATAGGATCACTGATCGAAAGAACCAACTGTTGATAATGGGAAATGTGAGTGTTAGGGGAAGTACTGCCATGCTTAGACAGTGCACACAAAATTCATTTGACATCAACTGCCAGCAACTAGTTTCTGAATGCATATCCTACACAAGTGCCAATTAAATCAGAACAGGTAAAACGTCTGTATACAGCTTGTTGCAACACCAATCTTATAGTTGTGGGTGCTCCACGCTGCAGAGATAGACCGATTTTGAACGATTTGACCAAAATGTTTTCTTGGCCAGTTTGCTCAAGCATGAAGGTGTGCATTTTCTACCACTCGCATTCACTATGCGGCAACATCTTAATTATTACAATGGAAAAGCAGAGCTTATTAACCATTTATGTCGCAACTTTATTAATAACCATTCTTTTGAAACTCATCCAACAATTACAACGATTTATGGAGATATTTCCCAAATGCAACCTACTCAACCGCATCTAACGCAAATTGTTTCTGAGTCAATTTTTCCTCTACCTCGGAGTCAAACGCAACAGACATGGCATCAGCTGTAAACGGATCGGCTAGATTAAGCTTTCACTATCAAAACGTTAGAGGGCTGCGAACGAAGACCGTGGACGTGTCATTGGCTATTCGAGCATCGAACTTTGACTGCATTATATAGACCTGGCTTTCCGAGAGTATAACGAGTGCTGAACTATTTGAGTCACGATACTCGGTCTTCATAAGCGATAGAAATTATGCAGCACTGAATTGCAAGAGAGGTGGCGGTGTTTTGCTTGCAGTGCAGTCACAGTTATCATCAAAGGTTCTGCACGGTAGCTCTTGTAATGTATTTGAAGATCTCTGGGTACATGTTCAGATTTATGGACAGTTTGTGCTGATGGGTGTTGTTTATTTTCCGCCAAGCTCTAATCTGGACGTCTATCAGAGTTTCTGTGACACTGCTGAGGGACTACGAAGTAACATCTCATGGGGATATGAGGAAGCATATTTAGTGCCAATTGAGTTCAACTCTGCCGAAGCAGAACTGCTTCTGAACACAATTTTCTACCTCGAACTGGAACTCGTCAACTCAGTTGCAAACAAATTTGTCAAAACCTTGGATTTGGTGTTTGCTGATGTTTCCAATGAAATTGAGGTGTCCCCTACAGATAGTCCACTGACTGGAGTTGACCATTATCATCCAGCATTGGAGGTCAAATTTAACCAAGAATCAATACCCCTTCTGGATATTAAAATGGGGACCACTGTACACCTGTTTGAGCGCGCTCATTCTGACAGTATTCAACATTATCTTTCGTCGGTCGAATGGGATAATATCCTCCATTTGGATAATGTTGATGACATGGTCTAGAAATTTTATGAGGTAGTCGATGTAGTAATTGACCAATTTGTTCCACATGAAAAATTTCCAACCTGGTACAGTCCCGAGCTGAAAAAACTAATCTATCAAAAATAGACTGTACCAAAAATACAAAAGATCTGGCCAACCACATGATTATGAAAGATACACTGGTGTTAGGCGAGAAACAAAGTATTTGATTGATCTTTGCTACTTGCAGTTTGTAACTAATACAGAACAGATGATACCATCTAATATTAAGTACTTTTGGTCATACATCAACAGCTTACGAAAGGATAGTGGCATTCCTGAGTATCTGGAATATCAGGGTCATGCAAAAAAGACAGCCCAAGATATTACCAATGCATTTGCTGACCATTTTGAGTCATGTTACACCGTTTTCTCCGGGAGCTCAATACCTGATGTTCCGGAGAATATTTATAGTGTTTTGTCAGGGCACCATTTCACGGTCAAAGGGATCCTGGAGAAGATGACCTTATTGGATGCCAGAAAGGGTGCTGGTCCTGATGGACTTACTCCCTTTTTTCTGAAGAGGTGTACATCGGCATTAGCCAAGCCACTTCAAATAATCTTTCGGGAGTCGTTTGATAATTCTTGGTTCCAAGCTATTTGGAAGTAGTAAGCTCTTTTCCCTATCTTCAAAAATGGCTCGAAGAATGACATTGGTAACTATAGAGGCATTTCTCTGCTCTCGATCATTCCGAAGATATTCGAATCTATAATAACAGATGAAATATTTAAGACTTACAAGCACTATATAAGTCCTAAACAAGATGGATTTTACAAGAGTAGGTCAACTATCACTGATTTGGCCGAATTCCAGGACTATCTTAGTGGAAATATTGAGAGGGATTTCAAATCGACGTTATATACACCGACATGTCAAAAGCGTTTGACAGTGTATCTCATGATTTACTTCTGAAGAAACTTTAAGCTCTGGGAGTGTGTGACGCTTACTTTCGCTGGACTAAATCCTATTTTAGCAACCGAACTCAGAGGGTAAGATTGTGCGGAGTTACCTCGCGTGAGATTGGAGTGCCTTCTGGAGTCCCTCAGGGTTCTCATCTGGGTCCAATTCTGTTTTTGCTGTTCGTGAACGATGTTGTGTCTGCGTTTGAACACTGTGAGTGTCTTCTCTATGCCGACGATTTAAAGTTCTTTCGTATTGTTGATAAGGTGGAGGACTGTCAGATGATTCAGTCTGACCTTGACAACTTCAGCGCATGGTGTAGCGATAACTTTTTAAGACTAAATTCCACAAAATGTAAATTCCTAAGTTTTCACCGTCGGAAAGTTCCTATTACGGTTAATATACAGGGTGTGAAAATAGGAAAAGTTACCGTTTTTTGGCATTTACAGTTCGTAATTTTGAAGATAGCGACTTGACATTTGGCATAGAGGTAGAGGTCCACAAGCCCTCGAAGCCTATTGATTTTGGTTACGATCGTTTAATATACAGGGTGTGAAAACAGGACAAGTTACCGTTTTTTGGCGTTTTTCGGCATTTTTGTCCGTGTAAACAAGGACCAACTCTTCTTTTTTTTATGTCAAATGAAAGTATTCGGTAAGACACGTATTTTTGATTCTTTGCTCTTTTGCTCTAATGGTTATACAGGGGGTGAAAACAGGACAAGTTACCGTTTTTTGGCATTTACAGGTCGCAATTTTGAAGATAGCGACTTGAAAATTGGCACAGAGGTAGAGGTCCACAAACCCTGTTGATTTTGGTTACGATCGGTTAATATACAGGGTGTGAAAACCGGACAGGTTTCCGTTTTTAGGCATTTCTGGCATTAAACAAGGACCAACTTTTCATATTTTTTATGTCAAATGAAAGTATTCGGTAAAACACGTATTTTAGTTCCTTTGCTCTTTTGCTCTAATTGTTATACAGGGTGTGAAAACAGGAAAAGTTACCGTTTTTTTGGCATTTACAGGTCGCAATTTTGAAGATAGCGACTTGAAATTTGACATAGAGTTAGAGGTCCACAAACCCTCGAAGCGTATTGATTTTGGTTACGATCGGTTAATATACAGGGTATGAAAACAGGACAAGTTACCGTTTTTTGGCATTTTTATCCGTCTAAACAAGGACCAACTTTTCTTTTTTCGATGTCAATTTATAAGTAGAGGAGAAAGTATGTTAGCATTTTTTGTTGACAACATAGTTACCATAGCAACTAATTAATAATATGTATATCACTAATAAAAGATATAGTATGGTACTTAGGTTTGTTTATGAAGCTTAATTTGATACTAGAAAAATTGGTTGCTATGGTAACCAAAAAAGTAAAAAATCGTCATAA
>MU185759.1:90358-105052 GCA_016904865.1 Pissodes strobi | reverse complement strand
TCTTTTTAATAGTAATAATAATTATTATTAAAGATAAGTGGGTTCGCAAGGCGGCTTAGACCGGTGCGGTGTCGGTGAATAGGCTCAGGTTGTTGCTATAGTAATGCAACAAAAAGCTGTCAGTGGCCACTGTCAACAATAATTATATTTTTAAAATTGCGTTTTCGATTGCGTTTTAATTCCGTATTGATAAGCAGTTATTGATTATATTCGATTAAATAATAACCAATTTGTTCCTAAATTAGTGATTTTTAGAAATGCAGTCACACATTGAGTGATAAATACAAATTTTAGTTTAATAACTCTTGTTGTTGACGCTTATTTTGATGTTTGTTTGTATTGCATCTATGTTGCTATGATAACACTTTTACCTCCGCCGGCGGAAAAGTGAAAAGTAAAGCTCCGGCGGAGGAAGAACGAAACTTCACTGCCGCCTACACAGTCGAGTAATGACGGATTTACTGACGTTTGAAGAAAAAATAATTTTACTTAAAATTAGACTATCGATGATAAAATGTATTAGAATAAATTTGTAGACTACATCGTTGTATAATTTTAACCCAATTTATTATACTTTATGCTTATTTTGTAACTAAATAAGTGCAAATTTAGCACTTGAAAGACTTACTTTCTTTGCTATACAAGGACGTCGAAAATGATAGTTTTTAGAGAGGTATTATGAAAAGGGCTTTCCAAAGTACCATTCTGGCTTGGTCATGCAAAGTTTTAATATATATTTTTTACTCGAATCATCAATTGCAACTTGTTACAAAAAATACTTAGGAAAGCATTATCCTGGTTTTTTAATGCATGATATCCTAAAAGTTTCGAAATATTACATAAGCTTTATATTGGTTTAAATCTACAAGTTACTGTTTTCAGATATATCGGAGAGCAGATGCGTCGGCCAAATATTAATGCGAATTACTAAGTTGGGGTTTGGAACCTTGGGCAAAATCCACTAAACCACAGTTTTATCCGCAATACCAAAATCGATTTTTTGGCACTAGACGCGCGCTCCGGTAATCATGTTAGTATTGTCAGGAGATGATTAAAATACGTATATAATCATATATTATATCACGAGAACTCTGAATTTAATCGATTAAACTATGTTCAATATTTTGAGCATGATTTTTCTGGAAAATGTTGAATGCAAAATAATTTAATAAAAACCCGAGACCGCGAAGCGGTCGAGGTTTTTTATTTATAAATTATTTTGCATGAAACTATTTGCCAAAAAGAAAAATCATGCGAGAAATATTGAATGTAGTTTAATTGATTGAATTCATAGTTTGAGTGGTATACGGCTAGATTATTTCCTGAATTAGTAACCTTGGTTACATACCCCAATGATGCGTTGACTAGGCTTGCTTATCAAATTCGACATGTAAATATTTCAAAATTTGACATTTTCTGTCACCTTATACCAAAATAATGAAATACAAATTTTAAAGAAAATCGGAGTTTTTAGCAATAAAAATCAATATTAGATCATTCCAACCATTTATAAAATATTGTTTTTACAAAAACCGTTAATGAAAATTGCAAGAATCAGCTGCAATCGACAAAACGAAATCCAATATGGAGGACGCAGTTTAATCGCTGTTAAACAGGTCTAGTGCAATAATCACTTATCTAAACAAAATGTATTCAGAAAATCGGGCTGTCTGATTGGTTCATTTTACGATGAAGGAAATAATCAATACAATACCAATTACTATCAACTAAACAATGGTATGGCTATGGGTTCGCCTTTATCACCTTTATTAAGTAATATTTTTATGGAAAATTTTGAATCAAATTTTATTGAAAATTATCAATATATACCTTTAATTTGATGGCGTTATATAGATGACATTTTTTCAATTTATCCATATAACGAACATTTTCTTAACGATTTTCTAAATCATATTAACACCAAAGAGCCTACAATCAAATTCACTATAGAAAGAGCAATTAATGAACAACTTTAATTTCTTAACATATATATAAAATATATATAAAAAAAAGACTTGAATAGTTTCGAAGCAAAAATATACAGAAAACCTTCACATACTAAATTAGACATTAGGTAATTTAATATTAAACAGATATCCTGGAAGTGAGTTCCACAGTGATGCAAGCGATGTTCTAGGTGTTTCTAGTTGTACGACGAACTGGTGCGCTCCTGCCGTCTGTCGGGACTGTCTGACAGGAGTTGCCAGGGGCGGGATTATGCGGGCCAAATCCTGGGAACATCTGCCGTGAAAGTATCTGTTGGAAATAACCTATTAAAATATTTAACACAAAGTTTTTTTTATTCTTTTATAACTAAAAACATTAAACATTCTTAAAATAAAAAAAAATAAATAAAATGTATGATCAATGATTAATACAATCGTAAAAAAACTTAAGAACATGTATAGCACGTGTAATGTTTGGTTGTAACTTCCTCATACTTGAGGCCAATAAAGTCGGTACAACAGAGATGAAACCACCCAGTGCATATCTCACATCCAATATTCTTCACCTCATCTTCTTCAACGTCGCTTATCAGTTCTTCGTCGCAAGCATCACATTTAATAATGTCTCTTGGTGTATTGCTCGGTGTATTGTTTCTTGCTGGCGAATCGTTTTCACCGGTTGGCTTTTTTTACTAGTTCTAATTTTCTTTGCCTTTTTTTTTGTTCTTTGGCGAGCTCCCGCTCTTCTTTCTTTCTTTTTATAGATTGAACTTTCTTTAACTTTTCCTCTTCTTTTTTATTATATACATTTCTCCAGGCATGGCTACTTATTGCTCTTGGCATTTTATCTTTTTGTTTAAAACTTTTACTAGAAATGTCCGGAGGGTTTTTATATTTCAAAGAATTTTCAATAGACTCATTTAAAGGAATATATTGAATTTTATTGTTTAGCTCAATATCTTTATTGCTGCCTGCTTGTCCAATATTTTTTTCAGATAGTTCATCTTGGGAGCATCACTCTTATTATCACAGTTTAATCTGGTTCCATTTGATCTGTCCTTTTTGTCGATTTGTTCAAGTTCTTCAGCATGGCACACTTTGGTCAACAAATTGTTTAATAGTTTATTTATTGCACATTCATCACTCATGCCATCTCTTTTCAAATTTGTATTGATTCCTTGGTACATCTCTTCATTTGAATTCTCAAAATTCAATTTGTCCTATTCAATGTGATATTCAGGCTTGTCCAAGTTCCAATTTGTCTGACTCAGATTCAGTCTTATTGTTCTCTATTAAGTTTGTTTTATTTATCTGGTATTCTAGCCGTGTTGCTTTATTCAAATAAATAAATTTTATATAGGCGAAACCTGCAGACCATTATCAAAACGTATAAAAGAACACCAAACTTATATTAAAAATACACAATTTCACAGATCACATATATTTGTCAACATGCATTTGATAACAATCACAGAATACAATGGAACGCTTTAAGTATTTTAGCAAGGGAACCATTATTTAAAAAACGTAAAATTAAAGAAAGTGCTTTAATTTTAATAAATAAAGATGTATGTGTTGCTTCAACTTCTGTTAGTTTTAACCGCACATGGTTACCTTTGCTAAAAACTGAAGTTGACAAGGGACATTTAAAAATTAACTAAATATTTTAACAAAAATCATTGAATTCTTCCTAAACGCCTAACACCAATTTGTAAATATAAAAATTCTAAAAAATATTTTGTAAAACATGCCGATTTCTGCGCAATAAGCGGAGCTAGTTCTACAAACTAAAGCGAGTTATGGAAAATTATGTTTCCCAACTGGTTGCACAAAAAACTAAACTATAATTTGTAGTTAAAAAATTTTGAGGGTCAACAAAAATCATCGTTCTGCCTGCTATCTGAAAGACAATTTTCTGAAGAAGCAGAATAGTCAGATTCTGAATCACTATCTTCATTTGGCTGATTTAAACTAATATCAATGTCCGGTTGTTTTAGAAGATCAAGGACATCATGAGATAAATATATACATATTTTCTATACATTGGATTAAGCTGTGATATTAACGGATCAGATGTTATTAAAAGCATATGAATCAGATCTTCGTTTGTAGGGACTCTAGAAAATTTTCGTGAATTATGTTATGAGCTTCTTCAGAAAACTGTCCTATGGGCAGTAAAGCATTTTCAATAATAAGCGCACCATGTACAAGTATCTTATATACACTTGCTGGCATATTATAATAATAATAATAATAAAGAACTTTATTTAGACTGCACAAGTTACAGATAAAAATCCACTTACAAAATGTACAGTAAAAGGCTACAGTTACTTAATTAACAACAACAATACTTTAACATGTTTGGAACGACAATACTAAAATATATTACGACCAGACTATCAATACGTCGATAAGAAACGCTGAACCAGCTGATTCTTTGTGCAGGAGTACAAATCTAAATCAACATTAGTTTCAACAAGATCATTTATATGTTTGAGACATCTATTTAGTGGAGACAATGTATTTTAAATAAAACATTTCTACGTCTCAATCTAAGATCGGGTACTTCATAATTCATATATTGGACTAGTTCTGTTGTATCTAGTTTGTTATGTATGATGTTATAAACAAATACCAAATCCAAACATATTCTTCGTTTCGTTAACCTATCAATATTAAATTCCTCAAGTTGTGCAGCATATGATATAAGAACTGGGTAACTGGGATTTTTATAGTACAAGAATGTTAAGAACTTTTTTTGTATTTTTTCTAGCTGTTCGATGTGACATTTTGTTTTGGGGTTCCAGATAACGGAGGCATACTCCAGCTTGCTTCTGACCAATGTGTTAAATAATGTGATAATTACGTTGATGTTCCCAAAATCCTTACAGGCTCGTAGCACAAATCCGAATTTTCTCATACAATCCGCATACAATTTGTCTATATGACAACTGAAAGTCAGATTCCGTGAGAAAACTACTCCTAAACCAAGCACTTCTTGTGCTCTCTTGAGATTACTGTCACTGATTTTTTAAACATTCATGATTGGGTTTTTTGCACGATAAAAACTAAGACTCTTACATTTATCAACATTAAGCTGGATCAGGCTCCCCTTACAATAAATTACAAGCGCATCTAGATCTTTTTGTAACATGTCACAATCAGTCTGATTCTCTACAACACGATAGATTTTTAAATCATCTGCGTACAGTAGGAACTTTGAGTGTTTTATAGTCTCAGGAATATTATTTATAAATAAAAGGAACAAGAGGGGTCCCAGTATCGAACCCTGTGGGACCCCAGAAGTAGCCATATAAGTTGTAGAGGAAGTATTATTAAAACAGACTGCTTGAGGCCTATTATTTAGATAGGAACTCAGGTATTCTACAGCACCAGAACCAAAACCTAAGCTCCTTAATCTGGTAACAAGGACTATGTGACTGACCCTGTCGAACGCCTTCGCCAGGTCAGTATAAAGAACATCAACCTGAAAGCCATTTGCGACTTGATTTGCAATATACTCTACGAACTCAACAAGATTTGTTTGTGTGGACTTTAATGTATGAAAGCCATGTTGTTGTGGAATTATTATAGGTTTAACATGTTCACTTATTTTTGCATGGATTACCTTTTCAAAGATCTTTGATAGAGCTGGAAGAACTATAATAGGTCGATAATTAGTAATATGATTCGTATTTCCACTTTTGTGAATTGGTGTCACCCTGCCTATTTTTCATTGATCCGGAAAACTGTTTTTTTCTTCAAACGTCAGTAAATCCGTCATTACTCGACTGTGTAGGTGGCCGTGAAGTTTCGTTTTTCCTCCGCCGGAGCTTTACATTTCACTTTTCCGCCGGCGGAGGTAAAAGTGTTGTCATAGCAACATAGATACAATACAAACAGACAACAAAATAAGCGTCAACAACTGAAGATTTATTAAACTACAATTTGTATTTATCACTCAATTTGTGACTGCATTTCTAAAAACCACTAATTTAGGAACAAATTGGTTATTATTTAATCGAACTTACTCAATAACTGCTTATCAATACGGAATTAAAACGCAATCGGAGACGCCATCTTAAAAAAATTATTATTGTTGACAGTGTCCACTGACAGCTTTATGTTAAATTCATCGACACCGGTCTAAGCAAGGCCACCTACGACCGTGGTCTAAGCCGCCTTGCGAACCCATTTACCTTTAATAATAATTAGATATTATTACTATTAAAAAGAGATGTTTTTGCATTAATTTATCGACATTTGAAGAAAAAACAGCATATTTTATTTGGAGGAAAAGTTACTTTTCATGGCTTGCTCTCTATTACCAGCCTCACTCCGTTCGGCTGTTAAACACGAGCGCGCCATGAAAAGTACCACTTTTCCTCCATATAAAATAATATACTATTTGACAATGACTTATTGATCAGTGCTTGCAATGGTTTTGCTAAAAGATCCCTATATGCTTTAAAGAAGAACCCCTGTGGCGGTTTTGTGTTTTAAGCTTTTAATTGCATGATGCACATCTTCCTCACTTACGGTACTGAGGGTGAGTATATCTAAGTTGAGATTTTCTAAAATCTCACCATTATCAGTCGGGTCTAAGTTTGAGTCAACATACATAGACTGAAAAAACCTAGCAAAGGCGTTCGCAATAGACTCACTCTCACTAAAATTTTCTTCGCGATAAGTATAATTGTAACATAGATTACTATTTCTGCGCCTATTTTTGACGTAGTTCCAAAACATGCTTGGGTCCTGGTAAATATTATGTTCAGTATTCCTGATATAGTTGTTATAACACTCATTAATAAGTTTCTTTGTTTCCGCTCTTAGCCGAGAATACCTTTGTTCATAGTGCTCCTTATGTTTACTACTCTTTTTTAATATTCTATGATAGTGATTTTTTTCCCTTAATTTATGAATAAGGGTTTTGGTGTACCAAAAAGGAAAACCTGCATTTGTTGCACTGATCCTCCTCCTCGGCACACATTTCCCAAATATATCCCCCAATACCCGATAGAAGCAACTGACGGACTGATCTACATCCTCGTATTCAGACAACATCGACCAGTCCTGCTCCCGGAGCAGTGAGTACAACAAATCAAAATCACCATTCCTGAAGTCATACCCACAAGCAGAATACTTTTTTGGTCCTTGGGAACATAGGATTTTAAAGGAGATTTGTAGTGGCGGGTGATAGTCATCTATGTTCACCACGCCGCCATCTGCACACGTGGATACTTGAGCCTCCGTAATGGTAGTTAAAATGAGGTCGAGGGTATTTCCAAATCTGTTTGGACTGTTGTTTAAGGAGTAGAGATCATATTCATGAGTAAGACTATCTATGAGTTGAGCCCTTGTGGTGCCCTTCGATAGATCATATTTATTATTTTTTATTTCTGGTATATTAAAGTATCCAATAAATATTATATTTTCATACCTGTATAGGTCCTGCAAAATCAAGGAATCAACGAATTCTTTATAAACATTAACATTTGATGAACACTGAATATAAATTACACCTACCAAAATATCTATACTAGACACTGAAAAATTTACACACAGCCATTGAAAATCTGTTGATGTGCTTTGGCTTACTAAAACCGGTTTAGGTCCATTCTTAATACAACAAACCACTCCTCCACCCCTGGTGACATTGGTGTCTTTATAGTTCTTATCGTTTCTAAACACAATGTACCTATTATCACAAATTTCCCCATCACTGAAGGAGTCATTCAACCAAGATTCAGTAAGACATATTACGTCCCAATCTGCGTTAAGAATATTGAGATAAACCTCACTTGTCTTTGTCCTTAAGCCTCTCACATTTTGATAGAATATGATAAAACTTTTTTCGCCTTTGTTATTCACTTGGTTTGTATTTGCTATTCTGGAGCAATTGAGACCGTTTTCTTCTTCGCTAAAAAAAAGGACACTAATGCTCCTTCTGGCCACACTTCCTTTTTCCAGGCATTCTTCAGATTTGAGTGGTTAAGTGTGACTTTCATTGAACCATATATTTCTGGTCGCTTAGATACATGTTGCTCGCAATTAACTTCTGGAAAACTGCTTTTAAGTAAGAGCTCTAGTTCTTCAGGCTTGACAGTGGGTTTAAGTCTGGTAGCATGCAGTGAGATTCTTCTGGGCACTGTTTGTATATGGTTCATTGAATCGGCGTTTCCACCTACAACAAAGCGACGTCTTCTTTGACGGAGCGGGACTTGCTGCCATTCATTATTCTTGTTCTCCCAACTGCAATCTATTTGGTCTAAGCTGTGAATATCATTGAACTTTTGCCTTGTTTGAGCTTCGGCAATCGCGAAATTGACATCCCTTTGTGTTATATGGTTGGATTTGTTTTCCCTGTTTGGAACCTTTGAAATGCTTCCCATATGTTTTGTTGTTACGTTATGCTGTTTGTTTACATCAGTTGCACCAATATTGTTGCTTGTTGGGCTAGGGCTTGGTTTATCTATGCTGTTGACGACGCTGGTATATGACTTCGTCGGATGATTTTCAGCTTTTTCATTTATGCTGTTGGTAACACTGGTTGAGTATGATATCGCCGCTGTTGCCAAATGCGGCGGATTATCCTTAATAATCTTTTTATTTAGAAAATCAATTTTTTCCTTCAGTAGGTTATTATTTTCTAGTAAAATTTCGTACTTACTTTCCATTTCTTTTATAATTTTTAGCAATAATTTATTCTCTACCTCCAATCGGCTCATATTTTCATCAATCTGATTTATAACCTCACTTGATGTTGATGCAGAAACCTGAGTTTCATGTATGCAGAGTGCATTTTTCAGCCTCGATGACTGAATAAGACAGCTTGGGTGGTAGTACCCTTCACATTTATTGCACTTTAAATAATTTACCACTTCCTTCTTACAGTATTTACACACGATTTTTGCCTCGCACGTTTCTTGCGACCTTGCCGTGTCGACCATGTTGTCGCTGATATATCAGGGATATAATTTTATGTATAAAGAAAAAACATTTTCTGTATATATTTTTAATATATTGCTCTCAATTGGCAAACCGGATGACATTGCATTTAAAATGGTGGAAAACTTATCAATCAGAGTTTTGTCGATCCCGGTTATGTGTGCGGAAAGTTCTGAATTTTCATTCATTTCTTTAGGAGTTACCAAACAAATTAAAAATTTTTGTGCCGAAATATCAGTAAGTGAACTACATACTTTCCCGTCCACCATTTGTGTACCCGAATATTGCTATTATTTACCAAAATAATCGTGTTTTGTAAAATGGCTATTTGACTTTCAATATTACTTACCTCAGCTTTGGTAAGCTCTTGTGTTTCTTTCTTCATAAGGAGTTTTATTGGCCGACAAAAAGGGGTAGAACAAGGCACGGGATTTTGTCATAATAATTTTTTTCTGATCAAAGTTTTCACAAGTGGTGTATTCGATTTGGTTGCTGGATCCATCGCACCCCATTTAGCAAGAAGTGTGTCGCTCGTTACATATCAATGTACTTAGAACATCTTTTTGAGGTAAAGCCAGTCTACTGATTGTGTGGTCTGAAAGATCCTGCAACTCAATATTCAGCGGATGTTTCGGTAATCAAAATTTTTTCGTTTGGCGCATAGCAGCCTCTAATAATCTATGGTAGGACGGATAGATATTAGCATGCCGATTTATGGCAATTTTTTTATTTCTTTATAATTATGTTTAGTCATTTTCGCATTCACATATTGAGCTAGAGCTTGCTCGGGAGCATAAGGTAATGTGTTGGGACCAGGAGTTTTAAAAGTCTTCTTTATTTTATTGGCCCTTTTAGGAGTTGTTTGTGTTACCTCCCGTACAATTGCAGCAGCATTTCTCTTTCTTGAGGTATAGAGAGAAACTGGAGCTGCAAATGAAAGTTCCGAAGAGCTTCTACTTTCTAATAATGGAGCGATGGTTCTTAATTTTGTTTTGCTGTTAGCTTTTCAAATTTTATTTTTTTTTGATCTTCCAGGAATTCTTCTGGTTTCACATCGTAATTTTTATATCGTCATGAAGTCAGTTTTCATTAGCATTTTCAAAGCTATTTAAAATTCTGCAGCTTGGCGTTCATTTGGAAATAAATTTAAGGAGTGAAGCTTTTAATTTATCTTGATAATTTTTTGATAAATTTGTGTAAGCATTATTTACCATTTATTCGACCAAATTGTCTTCTACTATAACGGACAAGAGGAAAAAATAAATAAAATCTTTAACCTGACTCTGCATGACACAAAATTGCTTTTAAATATACTTAAATTATTCTTTGATTATATTTGGAATTTAACAGTAATTAAAATAAAAATAAATTATTAAATTTGTCTTGGATGTTTGCTAAGTCTTATTTTAAATAGAAAGCCCGATATTTTAACAATAATCATATTTACAGCAGCATGCCCGGTAATTAAAAATAAGCATAAAAGTTTACACAAACATGGGCCCAGAATGATTCGATTTGGAGATACAGAGTGTTCACAGTTAAAAATTAAATATTATATTCATTTCCGTAAACATTGTTTTAAATTGTAACATTTTTGCACGAAATTCAGTAACTCACCTAAATCACTTGTAATTTCGCCAAGTGTCTCTCTCCTGTTTAGTGTCCTAGAAGGTCCAGAATTGAAAAGTTAACAATGTAGAATAGGTTATGGTTATAACTCTGGTCTGACGAAAAATTTTCTCGCAAACTCATTAACCATGGAAGAAACAGTTGGGTTCATATCTGCTTTTTTCCAAAATTAAGAGAATTTCATGCACATTTATTTCTATGCAGGTGTATAGTTATAGTTATGAACGTTTTCTGCAGACTTCTTTTTGATGATATTAGCCAATTTTTCCAAATGCGAAGAAATAAAACTACATCCCATATCCTATATATCCTCTCCCTAATTGAATGATTTTTTCGCAACAAAGCATCCAGTATGTTCCGGGTCATGCATAGAAACTGCACTGTAGCCTCGCTGTGAGGAATTTGTTTTAAAAGCCTGGTTGATTTTTCAGAACATATTTTCTCAATGGCCTCAATCTTGGGCTGAAACTGAAAACATATAATTTGTATATAATAAACAAAAAACAACAGTAATCAAAGATAGAACTATGGTTAGGTACCGTTAAGATGCGATTCAGTTTGTAGATGTTTAACTTTAGTAAAGCAAGTCATCAGTTCCTTGATATAAACCAATGAAACCGTTTTGTTTCCCATACAAAGTTCAAATTGAAAGATTTCTTCTGGCGCCTTTCCTGTTTTAAGTGATTTTCTTCTTAGTTTCTTACCAATCTGCACTCTATCTTGGATGCAGGAAGTTCTGTTTAAGTGGTGTTCAACCTAGATCTGAAATTGTCTTGGATTAGCAAAAAATTGAAAATAGCGTTTCCGAGGTAAAACCAATTCTAAAAAAATAACTATTGAGCGATTCTAAAAATAATTAATAATATATTTATTATTCGTAGGCAGATATATGGAATCTTTGTAATTCTCTTCATTGCCTTTAAACATTGGGGATCTCCATCTGAAGAAAATCCATGTACATCTATATTTTGCCTCCTACATTCCTGTTTTATGTGTTTCGACCTAAACAGAACTTTTTTACCGTCAGTTTTTGCATCGTATTCAGTTCTATTGATGAGTGCCATCTGGTTTTCCGAAACGAATATCTTTTTGCAATAATTCCTATTTGTTAAATAAGTATTTAATTCCTCGGTCCTTAGCGATCCTTCGGTAATTTTGGAAACATCAGTTAATATTGTTTGAATGGTGGTTATAGAAGTCAATGCGTTTTAATATTTCTGTATAGTTTCATATAGCATCCGGCATCATATTAGGAAAATATATAGGGCGGATCTTTTTAGAGAACTATCAAATGTCCGGGCATGCATATTGATAGAACAATTTTTTTCAGAAGCTTCCAATATTCGTTTAAGGAAATAGCTCATATTAATTTTTTTACCTGCTGATTTAAATAATTCAAGATTTTTTAAATTGCTTTGGAATAAACTTTGTATTTTTTCAGAATTATTCACAGCTTGTACTAGCTTACTCTGTCTGAGCCTCCGGTTGCCAATGAGCATATTGATTAAGTTGCTAATATTTCTCGCATATCTTGAAGATTTCAAATCCTTGCACTTTTTTGGGTATTTTTAATTTTTTTTTCGAAAGGCTCTTCTGCTTTTTTAGCTGAATCATGGATCTTTGCGATCGGTTCTAATTCCAAATCGCTAGCGTTCCTAATCTCCGCCTCAGGTCTGGTTGAAGGTCCCGGAGTAACGTCTTCGTCGAGGTTTTCTCTTTCTGGACCTTGACTTAACCGAAAACTGAACAAATGATAACAAGTTACCTTGATTGTTGCCAGCTTTTTTGTTCTCTATTTAAGCGTTTTGTTTGTTAAGCAAACTTTCAAATGCTTAGTGGAATTGGAAGGTACCCATTTCCTCTTTCCAGTCGTCGCATTCATTATTGTGAAGTATATTGTCGTTATGTAGGGACCAACAGAATAGGAAATATTAGCCTTGTTTTCTTTTAGGGTTACATTACAGTTTATATTCTTGATGAAGAGATCTGTTTCACTTATAGTTTTCAAATTATTTTGAATATACTTTGTAATTAAAATTTTTAACTGCTGAGTCGCTTTTTGCTCCAATCCCAGGGACGCTCCTGTCGATTCATTATCTTCAATATTTACAACTTCATGTATATGTGGAGCTCCAAATCAACGCAATATTTGATAAAATAAGAAATTTGAGAAATGAGTATTTTAGTAACTTAAATATGTTATTTTACGAGGCTTTTTGGTAAAGTTATATTCTTATAAGGACTAAGATTAAGTCTAGGGCAAAATTTGAAATATCAAACAATTTTTCTTTTCACAAACTGGATGTCATCTTAAAAAGATGCCCTTTGTTTTGAAATTGTGAAAAAATACATCTTGAAACAAATTTAATTAATGATATTACTGCGATTACCAGTGTAATCGGATATTTATAAAAGAAACTCTTACTTACTCTCAGAATACTAAACTAAGTTAAAACTATAATGATTTAAGAAACACTTAGACCCGAACTCGTTTATTTTTGAAAAACATATACAGATTTTATTACTAAAGTTTTATTCTATCATCTTCTTCCATACACTCGCATTCTCTTCCTCGCTCTCCCCTTCCTCGCCTCCCATCGCTTTCCTCGCCTCCTTTTCTTCTTCACTCTCCCTTTCCTCTTCACCTTCTATTGTTTCCACAGCATCCTGATATTTTGTAAACAAATCCTTGTATCAACGTAGATTGTCGATCGTATCCCATTCTTCTCCATAAGAATTTCTCAGAAGAGACTCAACGTCCTTTAATTTCTTCTTTTCCACTGGCTTTTCAAGTTGAATTGTTCTTAAAGTTATTTTTTGAAAACTTTTTCCACTTTTCAGTAATTTCTTACCCTCATAAAAAACTTATTTCTATAAAATTGTGCAGCTCTTGTTTTTATTAAAGTTTGTGTTCCTCTCGTGCATTTCTCAATGTATATCCATTTTATTTCACGGATATTACCGACGTTTTTTAAAGAGCCACTTATGTTTTCCTTGATGTTATACATACAAGTTCCAGTCCCCCAAAATTATTACATTTCCAATTTGTCAAAATATTTCCCAATATTCCTCTTTGGTAACTATTTCCGTTTTCTTTCTTGCTAATGTCTCAATTCTTCCAAAAACTCGGTCTCCGAGTAGGCAAGAATGCCCTCTTACAGGAAAACTTACAAGAACACTTTTGATTTTAGGACGAGCTTTTCTGAATAACCAATATTGCAAAAGATGAATGATAAGAGAATTTTCATAATGAAAAGTATAATTTTCGACGTCTCTGTAGCAGAAAGAAAGTAAGTCTTTCCGGTACGCTTCATACCAGAAAGTGTCGTGCGCTAACCGGAAACTTTTCCGGACTGGTAATGAAATATACTATATTGTTATGCCCAGAGCAACCGTCACAAAATAATGTAAGCATGTGGGGATCTGCAGGAAAATCAATTTTATTTAAAAATTGTTAAGTGCTGAGCCAATCTCATTTGGTCCTCTACTAGTCTGGCATTCTATCCATGAATAGAAGCTGGATATTGGGTTTGTAAGTCCGTAATACAGAAATTATACATGGCTAGCTAGCATAAAAAGCTTCGTGGATCATCCAAGACATCTGTATTTGCTGCAGATCAAAACAATATGAAACGCTCTTATCAGGTAAATTTTTCATTGCGGACACCTTGTTGAGAAATTAATGCATTTCTAGAGGCATTATCTTCCTTATTAACTTTGTAAAAGCTTCTTGGATAGGAAGTTTTGGAAACATCTGTATTTGCTGCAGATCAAAACAATATGAAACGCTATTATCAGGTAAATTTTTCATTGCTATTGAATTGTTTAGCGGACACCTTGTGAATTTTCAGTTGAGAAATTAATGCATTTCTAGAGCCATTATCTTTCTTATTTACCTTGTAAAAGCTTCTTGGATAGGAAGTTTTGGTAACATCTATCTGTATTTGCTGCAGATCAAAATAGTATGAAACGTTCTTGTCAGGTAAATTTTTCATTGCTATTGAATTGCTTAGCGGACACCTTATGCATTTTCAGTTGAGAAATGAATGCATTTCTAGAGGCATTATCTTCCTTATTTACCTTGTAAAAGCTTCTTGGATAGGAAGTTTTGGTAACATCTATCTGTATTTGCTGCAGATCAAAATAGTATGAAACGCTCTTGTCAGGT